>BMAU01002222.1:0-178263 GCA_019973935.1 Trichonephila clavipes | reverse complement strand
AGATACAATTACGGACTGAACAAGCAATAATCAATAAAATTAATCATTAATAACAAATACTTAATTAAATTTTACGTACTATATATTTAAAATTATAATCAATCGGAAAAAAACTCAAGGGCTTCGGGGGGCGTCCGGACCCCCCCCTTTGTGTGCCACTGCGTACAGGAGATCTCTGATGTAAACAAAGCATGTTTTTACAATCAGCCCCCTCTATACTGAGGGGGAGGGTTTTGCCAAGATATATTTTCATTATATTAAATTACATTGTCTTTTATTTTGAATAATCGATCACTTTTCTCAAAGTATTAATTGCATCTGAGTGACAAGAAAAATTTGTGAAATATATAAAAACAAAGCTAAGTTTTTTTAATTGTTTTTGATTTCACGTAACATCAAAATATTACATTGATACGAAAACGCAAGGAAAATAAGAGCACAAATTATAAAGTTTTTATTATTCATTTCCTTAGTACGTTATTGTTTTAATAACTGTTGTAATATCTTAATAATTGCCTTAGGACAGTATATAAATCGCTATAATTTTAATTCAAACAAAATGAAACCAGTTTTCGAACAGCTACTGAAAAAAAATGACGTAAAATTCAATAATTTTCTCTCTAACATCTAAAAAAAAGTGGACGTGATTAAAGAAGTCCCAAAATTTGTTTATTTACATGTTTCTCAATTCACTACTTGCTACTTTTTATTCTCATACATACAATCAAAAGATAATAATACAAATATTTCTAAATAACAAACAAAAAAAACTAATTTTAACCCATTTTTAGGATAGTATTGAATACATTCAATGAAACATGCTTGAATTTATTGAGTTAAATAAAATTACAAAACTCATTTATGTTCCCTCCATAAAGGCGAAATATTTTGTAAATAGAATATATTTCAAATAATATTAGTTAATTATCAGAGGAGCAGTCTAGGATGCCAATAGATAGATCAATTTTGTATCCCTAGAGTTAAATTTAATATCTGATTTTTCGAGCACCTCTCAGAATCTAAAGTTTGTAGGACTCAGTAGGGAAAGTGCTTTCTATCTAAAAGAGATGATACAACTGTTCATACTCATTGCTCAAACTTTTGTTTTTATTACTGTTCAGGATGTAAATATTTTCAACTAATCTCTTCTTTAAAAAAATTTCTGTCTTTCGAACACTTTCTTCACTTGTTCCCTTTTCGCAAAATTCGTTCTTGGCACTCCTCTTCAGTTAAATTCAACTTTTTACGATCCACTTTTACTAACTGTACCTTACGTATAAATAAATTTATTACAGCATTATGGAAAGCTTTTTTTTATATAGATAGAAATAAGAAGTTAGAATAAAGAACCTGAAGATAAGATCGTAGAACATGATATCTATATAATAAAAATAACGTGGTAAAGTAAATAGACCAAAATTCTTAATTATTATGTTATATAGGTATATAATAGCAATAATATAACACCTATATAACATAATAATAAGAAAAATATAGTATACCAATAATAAAGAAAGAAATCCAATGAAAGATGGATTATATATATATACCCTACAAATTACAGGGAGCTTGAAATCTAAAATAGAGACCCAAAAATATGGAACATATACATGGAGAAATGACAACGGATTAAAGTGGAAAACTATTATGTTTTCTAAAGCTGCTACTCTCACTTAAGACAGGGGGCTGCAGTAGCCCAGTGGTCAAAGCATCGGATCATGGCAGGCATGTCATGAGTTCGAGCCCAGTACCACTAAAGACCCACCTGTAGAGCAGCAATGCACGTTAAATATGTCGAGAGTTGAAACGTCCTCCCGTTGGTGTGGTGTGGTAGTTAGAAGAGGGGGATGCCAGCTCAGGTGTCATCCACGTCACTTGACCATGGTTCAAAATTACGTGGTCCGTCGCCAAAAGCCCTCGTGTAGTTGAACAGTGCGACGTTAATATTCACTCACTCACTTAGGACAGCGAAGTTCAGTTAAACTTACTTTGTAGGATCTTAATCTTCCCCTTCAGCAGAAAATTTATGCATTAAAGTACAAGAAAAAATGGAAGAATATTAATCCAGATTATATGAAAATCTAAATTAAGCCTTAGATTTGCTCGTGTTATCAAACAATGAGCTATTATAAAATACAACTACTTTGAATTTTCATTATCTAAACGGAAATAGGAGCAAAAAGAGTACAGTTGAAAACAGAAATCACACAGATTTAAAAACAAACTAAACATTCCGAAAGATAAAATCAAAAAATTGAACCAAGAAGTTATAGAGGAAAATGAATTTGAAATGACAATTAACAGAGAGAGAGGAGAGAGTACACAATATATATATATATATATATGTGGGAGACAACAAGGGGTCCAATACGTTTCTCTTTCTTATGGTTTATTTAACATTAAACAAAAGTTAATTAAAAAGGTAGATAAGTTTTTACAGATAAGTTTGACGATGATATTCAGAAGGTAACGCCTGCTCGCGCACCTCTCGCGTTCCCCCTTTCTCTCTCTAATGTCCAAGAGTTTTTGTTTCTCCTCCACTAGTTCAAGTTTCAGTTTTAATTCACTTCGCCTGCGCGCGAAGACTGCTTGGTTTTGGCTGCATGCCATAACGGCCATTCTGACTGTACGCTGTCCGCAGCGGTATTTCCATGGAGACCAGAGGAGAATCTGAAACATACAAAAAAAAAACGGAACAGACAAGGACTATACGACAAATATATAGAGATTAAACATATCATAATTTTTCTGAACTAGACAGTTTCTCCATCATGTGAAGGCACCTCTTCGACATCCGGAAGGTTCCACAGGAAAACACATTGTTTCACAGGCATAAGAACGTCCTTTTTAACAAGTTGATCTTTGGTTGAACGCATCGATATTTTCCTCTGTAGAGTTCTGGACGTCTGTTCAAAACGATTTCTCTTTTTCCTTCGTTTCCACTGCCAAGGCTCAAAAATTTTTCGGAGCAACACAAACCGTCGATGTTCACTCTTCATAGGTAAAGGGTTAGGTGAGCGGGAGATAAATTCCACGGAACTCGTTTTCATGGCACCATTGGCTTTCTTACACAATACTATATCAGAACATTTTTCTCTTACAATACTCAATTTTAACTTAGTAATCTTAATTTTATTACATTTATAATCCTTAATTAGAGAACTCGAATCATTTCTAGTATTAAAGTTTTTAACATGTGATAAATCATAACTAGAGTTTTCTATCACATTTGAAACAGAAACATTTGGAAAAGGAACACTTGAATTAAACTGAACACCCAAATCTGCACTCAAAGAGGATCCACTTTCACTCAATAAAACATCGCTCTTTGCGTGGCCTAGTTTCTCTATTTCAGAATATACACTGGGATGTATAATAAATTCTTCGGTCAAGGTCGGTGATATTGCCGTTCTCACACTTAAGCTAGGAGAGTGTTGATTAAGAGAAATATTTATGGGTTTAACTTCTACCATACGCTGTTCGCCAAAACATGAACTTAATGTTATGATCTCTTCGGAAGGTGTTTGCACTCTAATTAGTGAGGAATTTAAAACTGGGATCTGGCAACCTGAATCAATCAAAGCTGTTACGGGCTGATTTTCTACAAAAATGTTTACGTATTGAAGATTTGCGCATTCATCGCTATTTTGTTTTTCGCTCTCGATTTTCAAAGTATTCACGTTTATTTTATTATGGACGTGATCATTAGATTCTTTAGGTTTAAAACGCTTCTCACAGTCTCTTGCGTAATGAGATGAATCACCGCATATATAGCAATTTTTATTTTCTCTTTCATGATATTGGGGATAGTTCTCTTTAATCTTTGTTTTGAAGTTTTGTGATTTATTTTTAAAGGGGTCTTGGGTATATCCATAAGTAATAGGAATTTCTTTATGTGATCCGCTTCTAGATGAAATATAAATATCACACTCTTTAGCTAAATCAATAGGCCTAAACCAATCTTCTGCTTCTCGAATGCCAATATGAGTTGCAGTTTCCTTATTTAAAGTTTCAAATAATTTATCAGAAATTATAAGATCACATAGAGATTCAAAGGAATTAACTTTTCTTAACGAACAATAATATTGGAAGTTTGCCGTCAATCTTGCAGCAAATTGGATGTATGTCTCGCCTGATGATTTTACAGCATTTTTAAATGAGTTTAAACACTCGCGAGGGGTTAATTGGAATTCTCTGAGTACTATAGATTTTAGTTTTTCATAGTCATTTAATTCCTCTTCTTTAATATACAGTAAGACGTTATGAGCTCTTTCGCCCAGAAGATTTATTAAAATTTCAGATTTATATTCGTCATTTATTTTCTTGGTTAAAAATGCGCGTTCTAATGATTGGAAGAACAGATTAAAATTTTCAGATCTGGTGGGAACAGGAAGAGATAAAGTTTTTATACTTTTTATCATATTTTCTATGTTAGTTTCGAACTGTTTTTCTTCGACTTTAGCTGCAGGATTTAAACTTAATGCTTTATTTTTAGCCAATTGAAGTTCGATTTCTTTTTCTAATTTTGCTAACTGAAGTTTCGCGAGCTCAATTTTTTGTTCTGAAGTTACCTCTCTTTCGTTTTGCGATACTCTCTCATCTATACAGTTTTGAATTAAAGTTTTAACGAAATCTGGATCACTTTCAAATGTACTACTGTTCTCAATTTTAGTCTTTAGTTTAACTATAGTGTCAGTACTCTCTACAGTACCGTCTAGCTCCTCAACAACTCTTATTATATCCTCTTTAAGAGCGTTTTTATACATTTTAGAAAAATTTAGAAAGATCCTACCTTTTTTTTTTTCTGGCTCCCTTGTTGCTCGCACGTACGATGTATCCAATGAAGAAAAAACGTTGTGAATCCACTGATTTCACCTCTTCGCAGGTTATATCGTTAGATGAAAAATAGTTCTTGAAATTGTTCGAATTGTCACCTCTTCGCAGGTGTTTGTGAGTGGTTCCAACCTCTACACAGGCGGAATTTTCGTCGATGGGTTTTCCAACCTCTACACAGGCGGAATATTTATCGATGGTTCGTTGAAAAATACACCTCTACACAGGTTATTTTGTTATTTGTTCCGACCTCTACACAGGCGGAATATTTGTCGATGGTTCGTTGAAAAATACTCCTCTACACAGGTTATTTTGTTATTTGTTCCGACCTCTACACAGGCGGAATGAAGTTGAAAAATCCAACCTCTACACAGGTTGAACGAAGTTTCCGAAAAATGGCGGAGCGTCCCCTTCACGGACGCTGTTGTTCATTGTCCAGACTTTGGTTCAAAATCGAAATTTTATCGATCCCGGCCGAGCCCCCATAATTTGTGGGAAACAACAAGGGGTCCAATACGTTTCTCTTTCTTATGGTTTATTTAACATTAAACAAAAGTTAATTAAAAAGGTAGATAAGTTTTTACAGATAAGTTTGACGATGATATTCAGAAGGTAACGCCTGCTCGCGCACCTCTCGCGTTCCCCCTTTCTCTCTCTAATGTCCAAGAGTTTTTGTTTCTCTTCCACTAGTTCAAGTTTCAGTTTTAATTCACTGCGCCTGCGCGCGAAGACTGCTTGGTTTTGGCTGCATGCCATATATATGTATATATGTAGGATCCAATCGTTCTCGAGAAAAGCACGCAGTCTTCGCGCGCAGGCGCAGCTAACTGAAACAAGAATTGAAACTTTGAGAAACGAAAACTTTTAAAAAAAGAGCAGAGAGAAAGACTGAGGTTCGCGAGCAGGCGTTACCGTCGTCACATCATAGAAATCTAATTGTAAAAAAGCTACCTTTTTAATTAATTTTTGTTAAGTTTAAAATAAATCTGAAGAAAGACAAATGTCTTGGACCCCTTGTTGTCTCCCACAACTTATGGGGGTTCGGCCGGGATCGATAAAATTTCGATTTTGATGAAAGTTTGGAACGTGAAAAAAAAAAAAAAAAGCGTCCGTGGAGGAGACGCGCCGCCATTTTTTTGAAACTTCGTGCAACCTGTGTAGAGGTTGAATTTTTCGTTTGAACCCAACGTGAATATTCCGCCTGTGTAGAGGCCGGAACTATTGCAAGAATTATTTTTCGTCTAACAATATAACCTGTGTAGAGGTTGAATTTTTCATTCGAACTCTGAATATTCCGCCTGTGTAGAGGTTGGAACTATTGCATAAACACCTGCGAAGAGGTGTCAATTCGAACAATTTCAAGAACTATATTTCATCTAACGATATAACCTGCGAAGAGGTGAGATCTGTGGAATCAACGTTTTTCTTCAATTATTGTATACACAGGGAACATATTCTTTTCTAGAGCACCAGCACGGAGATTCGTGCTTTTTCTCTGTGTGAGTAGGATGAGGGGGAAAGAGCAAGAAACGACGAGTCATCGAACACTATCGGGAGGGTGGGGGTGGAGAAAAGCAGGTAAACTGCGTCATGACGTAGCAATCTCCGCGAACGGGAGAGGGGTTTTTCTCTCTCTTCCGTAGCGGGAGGGAGGGGGAAGTGACAGATCAGCTGATCTGCGCTGTGACGTAGATGGGCCGAGGAGGAAAGAGAAATTCTCTCTTCTCTTCTGACTTGAGCAGGCAGGGGGGAGCAGTTCAAACTTGTTTTGGACGAAACGAAGAGACATCGATTGATCGTAGCTTTCGTTTCAACAACGAAGGAAGGGAATAGTGAAATCGTTTTGCTTGAGAATGAATGATGAGGGAAAGGGTTGAACTAGAAGATGTTTTGAAGGGTCGTAGAGTGAATTGGGTGGTTCAGGGATCCTGTTGTAATTGCGTTGGCTTGAGAGGAGATTGATGCATTTGGATGAGAGCTGATCTGGCTGTGAAAGTTTTCAGCGAGAGTTCTGATTCTTTCGTTCAGAGGTTGAATGTTTGCATCGTTGTGGGGAGGTATTTTCTCGCAATATAGCGCGGGTAATTTAGAATAATTCTGAGAGCTCTGTTTTGCAGGACTTGAAGTTTGTTTATGTTGGTTTTGGCTGCACATCCCCAGATCTGGCATGCGTAGGTCAATATTGGTTGGAGGCATTGCAAGTAGATTTGTCTTTTGCTATTGCGGGAAAGGTTAGAGTTCTTGTTAAGTAGTGGGAGTAGCATTATTAGTGTTTTTTTGAACTTGCAGGTAATCTTTGAAAGATGGTTTTTGAAGTTGAGTTTGTAGTCTAGGGTAACACCTAGGTATTCGATGTTTGCAGTCCAAGGGATATTTGTTCGAAAGAGTTTAAGGCAGTGTTTCTCAAACTGTGGGGCGCGCCCCCCTGGGGGGGCGCGAGCATATCGAAAATAAAAGATTTAAAAAATAATTAATTTACTGGAATGAATTAAAACAAAATACTTTCAGACATAATAAAAAATGCACTTTTACTCTGATGTAAGTTATAGGCCAGGGATGGCGAACCAATGGCACGCGTGCCAATGATGGCACGCGACAGAATATTTTGGGCACGCCATCGATCAAAAACGATTTGCATTTTGGCTTAAAATAATTAAGTTTACTATTAAGTATTATGAACAAACGCGAGTGATCCGTCGCGATGCCGACAAGTGGGGGAGCAGACTCGTTTGTTATGTCTTGCGTAAATACTTCGTATATTATAAATTGCTAATGATGCAAAATTTATCTACGCATAGTGAGTGTACGTAACTATTTCTAAATATATTCAAGTTGTTTAAAAAACATATTCTAACGTTTACATTAATAGTTCAGCTTGTATATACATCTAATTTATTAATGTGATCTAATTCTTGTCTTGTAAGTCTAATTGGTAAAATAGCTCTCACTGCTTTATTTTTAAAAATTTTAATGATCTGAGACAAAAGGGAAAGATCAGACACTACAGAAATCTCCTGCAAGCACTCAATTTCTTAAAAACAAATAAATCTGCCCATGAGCCCGCATTCGTGCGCAGTCAGTAAAAAAGGGGTGTTTTTGGCGGGGGGGAATCAAGCGAGAGCACATAGAATAGTTAATTTCATCGACACATCTGTACATTTAAAGTTTTGTGTTAAATTTGCGGTTTTTAGCTGGTATTTAATATGGCTAGTTCAACAAAAAAAAAGTGCAAGATAGTAAGTATAGCAGAGAATTTCAAACTTGGTGGGCTGATAAATATGGCATGATCAATAAAGGTGACAAAGCGGTGTGTGTTTTTATGTTCTGGAACAGTGGTATGCAGAACATATATCGTCTGTAAAACGGCATTTTGAAACAAATCACAAATCCTTTTGTGAAAAAAAAAAAGCGAACCAGAGCAAAAAAGAATTAATTGCAAGTGCAATAAAAGACAGAAATAAACAGTCGACGTCTATATTTAAATATGTAAGCAAAAATTGTCACACAAGTGCGGTAAGTTACTCAGCTGCAAATGCCATTGCTCGGCATGGTAAACCTTTTAAGAGGGAGACTTTTGAAGGAAGCTTGGTTGGCATGTGCGCCCTCACTTTTGATGATTTTGATAATAAAGATAAGATAATTCAGCGCATCAAAGATGTTCCTCTATCTAGAAACACAATGAAAGATAGAATCTTGAATTTGGCAGAAAATGTTACAGATCAACAAAAAATGACATTAACTCCGCTCCTTTTATATCGCTATGTCTTGACGAAAGTATTGACACTACTAAATCGGCACGTTTAGCTGTCTTTGCTCGATATTGTGTAGAAAACATCATTAAGGAAGAATTAATTGCGATAACATCGTTGTTAACAACTACAAAGGGCACAGATATTTGTACGGCAGTAAGAAATTCGCTTGCTGAGAAGGAAATTGATTTGAAAAAAATTGTTTAGTAACCACTGATGGTGCTCCAAATATGGTGGGCAAAAAATGGCTTAATTTCTTTATTTAAAACAGACGTAGGACACTCGATTCTTGAATACCACTGCATTATTCACCAACAAGCCTTATGTGCAAAGAGTGGTTCAAGATTTCTTGATAATGTAATAACTTTATTCACAAAAATAGTCAACCTCATATCGTCACAGGCTTTAAATAAACGAAAGTTTGATGCTTTGTTGAATGAAGTCAATTCGGTGTATAATGGCTTAATAATGTATAACAATGTTTGCTGGTTGAGCCGCGGGAACGTACTTCAAAGATCTGTTGATTGCTTGGAAGAAATCAGACTGTTTCTACAAAATGAGAGCAAAATTGAACAATACCCACAGTTGATGGATATTATGTGGCTTTTATAATTGATGTTTTTTACAGACATATGCCAATATTTCAACAAATTGAACATAAAGCTTCAAGGCCCGCATAAAACAGTTATCGTCATGATGGATCCGCTTTTGAAGCTAAACTATATGTTTTCAGAAACGATATTATTACAAAAAACTACAAGTACTTCCCAAACTTGAAAAAAAATATCACAGATTTAGATGCCCAAGAGAAACGAAACGAAGAAAAAGTTATTGATGACTTTATTTCCATAATGGATTCTTTAATCAAAGAATTTTCAGCGAGATTTTCTCAGTTCAAGGAATTATCGGAAACGTTCAAATTTATTATGTACCCTGATGTGATTTCGTTTGATAAACTGAACTTGTCTCAATTCGATTGGTTGGAAATTGAAGAACTTGAAATGCAACTAATTGATTTCCAGTCTAGTTCAATATGGATTCAAAAGTTTATTGAAACAAGGAAAAAGTTGGAATTGATTGAAGCAGAAAGATTGACAAGCAATATAAGTAAAAATACCAGTAACGAAATTTTGGAAACATGGAATTCGATTCCAGACTCATTTAACTGTTTAAAGAAGTTGGCGTATGCTATTTTAACCATATTTTCATCTACCTATGCCTGCGAGTCATTATTTTCAGAGATAAATAACATCAAAGACTCGCTTAGAAACCGTTTAACAGACGACTCTAATTCAGCATGCATTCTACTAAAAGTAACATCTTATAATCCTGATATAAGTTATTTCTCATCTAATCTACAACAGCAGAAATCACACTAATGTTACTTTAATTAAAATTACAAGTATAACTAAAACATTTACTACTATACAGTGCAAAATGTATTTTTCGTATTAAATAAAGAATTTTGATTTGTTCGTATTTAGTTTTATTAGTTGTTCAATAATCACAAGTCAAAATTATTTGATGGCACGCCTATAACTCATTAAACGTTTTTTTAGAAAAAATGGCACGTTGACCCAAAAAGGTTCGCCACCCCTGTTATAGGCGATATCAAGTCATCAAAAAAAAAAAAAAAACTTCTTCAATACTTAATTAGCTATCTTTGATTCTATAACCAAATAAAAAATATTTTATTTAATTTGCTGTAATCCCATGATGAGAGAGTTTTTATTACGTTTTCTTTTTTAAAAATAACATTCTACTCTTTCAGAGAAAAAACAGATCCCAGATCCAGAATCGAAAAAATTCAGGAACATAAAAATTCATCATTGTCATTATTTTTGAAATACTGCACATTATAGCTGTAATTTGTTTGACCTTCTAAGTTATTAGTAGAGTTAGTTATAACCCATCTCTTATGTGTTTATTTCTCATTTAAGGAAGTTGTAAGTAATGTATTTCTCTATTGCGCTTTTTTCCACGTAAAACAGTTTTATGATATTTGGAAAACCACGGAAAGCACACACACACACACACTCTTTGATGGATTACTATGCGAAGACTGAGACCAAGAGGAGTATTTTCAAACATAAAGCATAACAATTGTTTTTAGCAGTAACATACATATTATCATAATGAATACACTTTTTACCCGGAAGTGGTCGCGCGGGACACACAGATCACGAAATTGTTGATTCTGGCAGAACTGTTTATTTGTCACCAAAGAAAAATTGAAGAGTCCTTGAAAGTAGGTAAGTAACTTTCTCTTAGTTAAATTATTCACTGGAATAACGATTTGTATCGTGTACAATAAAATAATTATAAAAAAAAAAAGGATTGGGGTGACTCAATAACCCTGCTAGATCGTATCGAGTGCGCGCCTGCTCCCAGGTTAAAACATGTTGAAGTCTTTTTGCTTTAAAAATATTAAAAATAATACAATTATTCTTCATCGGAATTTTATATTGTTGTTCATTATTTAACATCAACTATAAATGCTAATTCTGTGAGGATTAAAATTAAAATTCGCTTAAAACTAATTATAATTTGAGCAAGCATTTAAAAAAAAAACATTTTACATTTTTGTAAACATTGTCGCGCACTTGGCTTTAATGTTTGGCAAGAATGTTTTATTTTCTTTTAAACGAACTCATGCAAAGAGCGCGTACTTCGGCCGGTATACTTTTAATGTATCAGTGCTGCACAGAGTATTTTATAACTATTTAATTAATACTAAATTAAGAACAAGTTTAATAAGTATTAACGACTTCCATGGGCTTGTTCTACAAAGCAAAGTTTTTATAAGGAATGCTTATGATTAGAAATTGACCCTCTGAGTTATTTTTCTATATTTAGCAGATATCCATATTTTGTCTTCTAAGCAGTCACCGCATTTTGCAATATGTTCAATTTAAAAATTAGAGAAAGGAAAAATAACGTAATAATTGTCCTATTACTTAGTTAATTTATTTTTTTGCTTAAAAGTAGTATTCAAAATTTAATACTTATGTTATTAATGTGTATGGTTTATAATTAAGATCTCGTATTGTAGCTTTAGCGTCAAAGTGAATTATTATTGCATTTAGTGCATTATTAATGTATAAGGGGGCGCGATAAAAATTGTGATTGAAAAGGGGGGCGCCAGTATTGAAAGTTTGAGAAGCACTGGTTTAAGGCATTGCATCCTGTTTCTATAACTGCCTCTCTTGAAAATTATGGCTTGGCTTTTATTAACATTAATTTTTATCCGCCATTTGGTCAGCCAGACCTGGAGTTTTTTTAAGTATTTTTGAAGATTGATTCTTACTATGTCGGGGCTGCAGGCTTGAGAGATGATTGCGGCGTCATCTGCGAAGAGGCAGATATGGACTGTTGGTGCGGTGGGGAAGTCGTGCGTGAAGATATTGTACAAAAGCGGAGATAGTAAGGAAACTTGTGGGCATCCAGCACTTGCGTACGCCGTTCTCGATAGGGTGGATGAGATCTTTATTTGGAAAGATCTGTTTCTCAGGAAGTTATTAATTATCATGATGACGTAGGGAGGGAACTTAAGCTCAATTAGCTTGAGGAGAAGTCCATCGTGCCACACCCTATCGAAGGCTTTCTCGACGTCGAGGAAGGCACCCCCGGTGGTTTCGTGGTTATTGAAGCCGCTGACAACCAGGTTTGTTAGTCGCAGGAGCTGATGGTTTGTAGCAGTGTTTTCCCTGAAGCCGTGTTGGAAGCTTGGAATGATATTGTTATTGTTCGCATGCTCTTTAAGTCTTGAGAGGATTATTTTTTCATATAATTTTCCAATTGAGGAGAGTAAACTGATTGGTCTATAGTTAATTGCGAGTTTGGTATCTTTTCCTTTTTTAGGTAGGAGGGTGATGATAGCATGTTTCCAGGCGTCAGGGAAGTATCCGTTCATTAGACATTTGTTGAAAATTTTGGTTAAAAAGGTTATTGCATTGATTGGGAGGGATTTCAAGGCTATGTTTTTGATCTGATCCGCTCCTGCGGCTTTTCTGTTTTATAGGCCCAGTATGATGTTACAGACTTCCTCGGGGGAGGTAAGTGGTGGAGTGCTGAAAGAGATGTTTCTCCTCAAATATCTGTGCACTTTTCTCTCCACCTTTTCGATGTGTTCGTCGTTATATGGCTCGGAGTTTTCTTGGAAAGACTCTTCCATAGTGTCTGCGAAAAGGTTTGCCTTATCCAGCGTATCATAAACCATTCCTCTGTAACCCAGGAGAGGTGGGGTCATCCACGTCACTTGACCATGGTTCAAAATTACGTGGTCCGTCGCCAAAAGCCCTCGTGTAGTTGAACAGTGCAAAGCCCAATACCATAAACAATCATTCAACTCATTTAGTCGAAATGCGACCATCGGTCAAGTCAGTTTGTGCCTAGGCTTGTGAGATTGTGAGGTGTGTACATTTATTTGTTTCAAATTACCGTTTGTACGAGTATTTGACAATGCATGCTATCTATCTTCTGTCTATTTTTAAAAATCGCAGGTAGGGCCTACTTTTTCACAGGGGCCCAGGGCTTCAAAAAGTCTTAAGACGTCCCTGTACAAACGAGAAATCTATACTTGAATGCATTATATATTTTTAATAATTCTGTACAACAAAAAAGAAGTAAAAAATAATACATAATTGGGTAATAAATTTTAAGCCTACACAGTACCTTACAAATTTCAAATTAACTGATTTTTTTTTTTTTTTTGCATTTTCTTGTGGCCAATGAAGCATTGAGAAGCTTGCCACCAAATTTCAGATCTGTTGACAAATTAGTTTTTAAGATATTTGAAGTTTTCCTGAGCTATGGTTTTGGTTTCATTTTAACCCTTTATCTACCGCATTATGATTTACTGCAGTTTTTTTCATGTAATATTTTTCTTTTGGATCACTACTAAAAATTAAGGAATATACATAAACAACATAATCAACTTTGTGAAATTTAATCCGTTAGAGCTAATAAATTAATTAAAGATATTCCACTGTAAAATTAATTATATACACCGTTCACCTAAAATAAGTAGTCAAATAATTTTCTAAGGTCTTCATTAACATACAAAAACATAAGACACATAAATTTTGACAAACTATTTTTTCCGCTAAAATACTCATCATGGAACCTGTCGCGAACGGAGCTAACGCGCGCGCGAACTTGTAGTTTAACTAGAGTGGCGCTGTAAGCGCATTCCCTTTTTTGTTTACGTTTGTCAGTAGTGAGTAGTAGAATCTGTAATTCGAACGTGAAATGTATCAGTCGTCTATTTTCCTTATCCATTAAATCCTTTTTGCATCAAAAAGGACTCTCATTCTCTTGGTTAAGAGTCTATTTAATCGAATCTTTTAGGTCAAGCTCATCCCGGGCGTTAGAAACGGAAGAATAAGGTAAGTGATACCTTTATTCTTATATTTAGAATTTGTGAATTAGAAAATTAATTTTTTCACATGGCATCCCTGCCGAGATCTGAGCTTGAAATAGTTTTAGAATTTTGAAAGGAAAGAAGTTTGAACTAGAATTTAATAAAATAAAAAGTTATTTTGAATATTGAGATTATAATTAAATATATATGTTACATTTTATCTGAATATTTGATAATCGAAAGGAAAGAGAAATATTTTAAATGTTGAATTTTTATATTTGAAACTGATACATTGAACTATGTTAACTTTTTGAACACTAGAACGTTAGAAATTATTGAAATGTTTTGAAATTAGTAGAATTATTGAAAATATTAAGTTGATCTGAACTTGTTTTGGAGTAGTAAGCTGTGATTATTTTAATATACTAAATATGGCCGAAGCACAATCATTGGAGTTGTTAAAAACCAAACGAAAATCATTGAGAACAGCTGTTACTAAGATAGTTAATGAAATAGAAGCTGAATTATCGAATTCTGATTTAAATGTTGATAGATTATGTGAACTGGTAGAAATTCTATGCATCAAATTTGAGCCTTTAACTTTAATTGATCAACAAATGGAACCCCTTTTTAAGCCCGAAGAATTCGATGGTGAATTTGAAATCGCCGAAAAATATAGAGAAAAAGTGTTACTTTGGCAGTTTCGTGCGAAAAAGAAGATTAATGAATTTTCAAAACCCCGTGTTACATCGCCCTCCTTACAGACTACATTATCACAATCACAAGATGAACATTTTCGGCACTCTGATAACATTCGCATTAAAGTCCCAAAATATCATATTACACGATTCTATGGAGATGACGCTTCAAAATGGTTAACTTTTTGGAATAGCTTCGAAACAGCCGTACATAATAATGAATCTTTAATTAAAGTTGATAAGTTTAATTATTTGAAGGCGCATTTGGGAGGATCTGCTTTAAACACTGTTGAAGGTTTCCCAATTTCGGCAAAGGCCTATGATGAAGCTGTAGAATTATTAAAGAACAGATTTGCTAATCCGGAAATATTAATTCAAGCGCATATGAACAAAATTTTATCATTACAGCCTTTAAAAAAATTCTAATGACCTTCGTTCTTTTCGGAAATTTGTTTTTTGATAACTGTAATGTTCAATTAAGAAGTTTAAATTCATTAGGCGTATCTTCGGAGAATTATGGAAAAATTTTGTGCCCCATGTTGTTAAAACTTATTCCATCTGACTTGGTATTAGATTATTATAAATTACAACAAAAGGATTCTGGCTCAGATATTCAGCAGTTGCTCTCGTTTCTTACGCAATCTTTGACGGCTCGAGAGCAGACTTATTCTACAAATGTATCATCTTTTGAATTATGCAATCGTAGACAGGAAACGAAATCAAATTTTTCTGGAGCACCCAGATCATATAAACAACAAAACCAAAAAAGTTTTCATACTGCAAGCGAACTACTAACGGCGCGCTTGTTAAAGAAAATAAAGGCAAAATAAAACTCATCTGTATATTTTGCGATTCCATGACTCATAATTCGAATAAATGTGAATACGTTATTAATATGTCTTTAGAAGAAATGAAGAATATTTTATTGCGAAAGGGAGCTTGTTTCAACTTTTAAAAATCGCAAAGCATTTATCACGTAATTGCTCAATAAATAAAACAAAATGTGAAATTTGTTCGGGTTTACATCATAAATATTTTTGTTTTAAGCAACAGAAAAGAGAAATAGGGTCAATGTCTACCGATCTAGCTAACCAAAACACCGGGGAAGGTTTTTTACAAACATTAGCTGTCTTTATAGAAAATGGAAATTCTAAACAATTGGTGAGAGCGATATTAGACACTGGTAGCCAAAAGAGCTACATTTCAGAATATGCTGCAAAATTTATAGGCTTAAAAAGTATTGGGAAAGAAACAATAACTCACGGACTTGTTGGAGGACACAAAATGACCGAAATTCATAATAAATATTTAATCAACTTGCGCAGTTATGACGGAAAATATAGTTTCATAATAGAAGTTAATGATCAGAAAAATATTTGCTTAGGAATCTCTAGAATTAATGACTCTCGCGTTTTACAGAAATTGGCAACAAATAATATATATTTATTAGTGATTCACCCGCAAATAACAAGCTTTGCCTTTTCGAGAAATATTCTGATGAAATACATATTCTGTTAGGATCTGACATAGTTGGAAAATTATTTACTGGTAAGGTAAAACAACTTTCTGAAGGGCTTACAGCTGTGAATACTCGCTTAGGATGGACAGTTATGGGGAAATTAAGCTGTGAATCTAAATTTAAATTAGAGAATTCACTTCTTGTTCATTCTCTTTTTACTAACAGAGAAAAAATATCAGATCTTTGGGAATTGGATTCTTTAGGAATAAAAAAGATCCCAGTGAAAAGAAATCGAAATTAGAATTACAAGATCTTGCTTTGAAACATTTTGAGAATACGGTATTGCGAGAAGATGAAGGTAGATACATCGTTAGTATTCCGTGGATAGAAGGGAATGAAAAACTTGAGGATTACTACAGCTTAGCTAAAGGAAGATTGGAGAAAACTGTAAAAACTTTAAAATTTACAGGCAGACTATTTGATTATGAACAAGTATTTGTAGACTGGGAAAAGGAAGGCATTATTGAAAAGATAGCACAAGATGAACCAAAAATTGGTGGGAAATTTCTTTATTTGCCACACAGACCTGTATTCAAGGAAAATTCCACGACTAAGATTCGTCCTGTGTTTGATGGGTCAGCTCATCATGGAAAATCTTGTTCGTTGAATGACTGCGTAGAAAAGGGGCCCATTTTGATAGAAATGATACCAGCAATTTTAAATCGTTTTCGCTTAGGAAAAATCGGAGTCCTATCTGACATTCGAAAAGCTTTCCTTCAGATATCTTTGCACGAAAATGACATGAACTTTTTACGTTTCTTCTGGTGGGAAGGTGGTAATTCGGAGAAAGCTGTTATCTACAGGCATCGTCGAGTGGTTTTTGGCGTTTCTTGTAGTCCCTTTTTATTAGCGACAGTATTAAACCATCATTTTAAGCAGGCTCCTGAACATTTGGAAAAGGCTGCTGAAAAATTGATAGATTCGATGTTCGTTGACAACTGTGTGGCGAGTTTCGCTTCCTCCGAAGAACTTGAATCTTTTCAAAGAGATTCCACGTAATTGTTAGCATTGGGTAAATTCGACTTACGTGGATGGCGACATAACGATATAGAATCAAATTTTGACTTTCAAAATAATCAACAGAAATCCGACCCACAAGAAATACTAGTTCTTAGACTTATGTGGAATGTGAAAGAAGATACGTTTTCCATCTCTTACAGAGAAACAGAATCGAAAGAAGTCACTAAAAGAATTCTTTCATTGGCTCATCGCTATTTTGACCCGATAGGATTCACATGTCCTTTTACCCTCATCACCGAATTACTTATAGAAGAGTGTTGGAAGATAGAAACTTCTTGGAACTCCAAATTACAAATAGACATCGAAAGAAAATTTGAAAAGTGGAAAAACCAACTTATAGAGATACAAGATCCCAAGATTCCACGAAGATTATCGAAACTCGATTTTAAAGATATGAACCTATCACTACAAGTTTTTTTGTGATGCTTCGAAATCATCATACGCTAGAGAAGACTTTCGTTTACCTATTATACTTCCCTCCAATCATCCAGTAGTCAAAGCACTCATTATTTATAAGCATGTACAGTTAGATCATGCCGGAGTTCAGATACTTATGTACACTCTCAGAGAGAGCTATTGGATTCCGAAAGGAAGGAAAACCATTAAAGAAGTCATTAAGACTTGCATTATTTGCAAGCTATTCAATGTGAAACCTATATCGGTATCAGAAGAACTCTTACCTCAAGACCGGGTGAGAGATGCTGCTGTTTTTGAAATTATAGTATTATATTTGGCAGGACCTCTCATTCTTAAGAATGGAGAGAAAAATTGGATTTTGATATTGACCTGTGCAGTCTATAGAGCAATTCATCTTGAATTGTTAACCTCCGTTTCGACTGAAAGTTTCTTGCTTGGTTTAAGAAGATTTATAGCACGCCGAGGCCGACCATCCGTCATTTACTCGGATAACGGCACCAATTTTAAAGGTGCTTATCGACTTTATCAGAAAGTGAACTTAGAAAAATTGAAGAATGTAGAAGAGCTAAATCCAATTTCATGGAAATTCATCCCTCCACAGGCTCCTTGGTGGGGAGGGTGTTAGATTTGTAAGTTCATTTAATAGTAAAATGATTGGCTTACCTTTTTTCCCGGAAAGCTAAGTTTAAATAAACTCACCAACATTAATTCTGAAAATGAGAAACAATAGATGACACCTTTTGGGGATTTTCTTGAGATTTATTCGACTTGAATTCACACCACAAAAATTAACCATCTTTTTCGATTTCAGAACTGACTCAATAATCACAAATGGTGTTACAGAAATACACAAAGAAACAGATACATATTTTTAAAGTCTTTGTCGTGGCGCCCTCTGTTGACGGTAGTTGTAAACATACTCCCCCGCCTGGACTATTAGTTCAGTCTTCCGTTGGTAGTAGGCAACACTTGGTAATAGGACGTCTGAATTGTCCTTGTTGGGTCTTGACATCCACGACTCGAACAGCACCATCGTCTCCTGGAAATACTTGAACAACTTTGGCTAGGCTCCATTGCAGAGGTGGGAGATTGTCCTCCTTCACAAGGACCATATCGTTGACTTTCAGGTTTCATCTTGGTTTATTCCATTTGGTTCTTTGTTGTAATTGATTTAGGTAGTCCAGGTGCCACCTCTTCCAGAACTGACTTCGGAGATGTTGAATTAAATTCCATCGCTTCTTTAAGCACGCTTGTTGTGAAGGGACCTCTTCTGGAAAAGAAGCCATTGGAGCACCAATCAAGAAATGTCCTGGCGTAAGAGGTTGCAGGTCTTGAGGGTCATTAGACAGAGGAGTTAGAGGCCTTGAGTTTAAGCATGCTTCAATCTGCGTTACCAATGTCACAAGCTCTTCAAAGTTCAGAACAGCTGATTTCATTGTTTTAATTAGAAGCTGCTTGGTCGACTTGATGCCAGCTTCCCAGAGTCCACCGATGTGAGCTGCCGTGGGAGGTATGAAGTGCCATGTAATGGATTCTTGAGTTACAAAGTTCTGCACTTCAACAGATTTGATTAGCTTTAACTGTTCCTTTAAATATGAAGAGGCTCCTTTGAAGTTAGTTGCATTGTCGGAAAACATGTTGGTTGGTTTTCCTCGTCTGGATATGAAGCGCCGGAATGCTGCCAAAAAGGCATCTGCTGAGAGGTCCGAAACAACCTCAAGGTGCACAGCCTTTGTTGCCATGCAAATGAAGAGTGCTAGGTAGGATTGTAATTTTACTTTGCTTCGAGAAACGTTGGGTTTGGTGATGAATGGTCCTCCAAAGTCGATGCCAACGTTTAAAAACGCTCTGCCAGCACTGAGCCTATTTGCAGGCAAATTCCCCATGAGCTGCTCACCCGATTTAGCTTTGAAGCGTGTTTTGGCCCATCGTTAGCTCTTTTTAAAATAAATTGAGTCGTACTCAATAAAAGAAGTGGACTGTATGTTTTAACTCTCTTTATTACAACGGCTCTTCGCCATGTTGTTTTTACTCTCTCACTCTTAGCGTCGGCACACCCCAAGCTCACTTCCTTTCACTTCGCGGCATTTGCGAAGCGATGTAAATACAAGTGGCAAGGCGCTCTCAACATACCACCCGCCTTGACAAATTTTAAGAAAATTTTCAACTAACAATAAAACAATTACAAATACATGATACAGTTTTTCCACAAAAAAAAACATAGTACAATACATTTCTACACACTTATACAATAAAGATCAAGATACGGTTAAAGAATCAATTACAATTAAAAGGCAATTTAACAAGTTTATTAACAGGTCGTTTATATACACCTTTACCCGTTTTAAAGTTACTACTCTAGTTATGTCACCTGTGCCTGGATGAACTTCTATTATTTTGGCAAGATTCCAGTTAAGTAATTTTGAATTATTTTCACCAATATTATTCACTTGAAAAAGGTATCACAAAAAGTTATCTCAAAATTGTTGAATAATAAGGAAAATATTGTTTTACATACAAAGAAATGCACATAGGAAAATTCTCCGAATCTAATTAAGTAGCAGTTTAGAAAGATACTTAACTTTTCCTCACTCTTTATGTTAATGTAGTACACAAGTGAAGAAACCAAAATTATTTTACTATAAATTATCAAACTTCACAAATAGCATTACTGAATTAATTCTAATACACATGTAAACACTAAATACGTATATAAATTCAATAATAGACAGTTTCTTAGCAAATTATGAAGACTCCACTTTTGAATGAATATTTTAAGGTTAACATATATGCATATATACAACGTTAAAAAAATATATAATAATAAGGATACATTCTATGTATTGTCCAAGTCCAATCCACAAGGCTTAATCTCCTGGGTTCCTCCTCAAAAGTGTTCTCTTGGGAGGGGGAAGTCAAATGTCCATTTCCGTTCCTGTTTTAACTGGCGGTGTAGAAGAGGGGACATTCAGCGTTGTTTTTCTCCTTTAGTTCTCATGTACTCATAGGAACCCCTGTCTTTTTCCATTTTCGGATCCGATTTCACCTCACAGCCGTCCAGTGAAGGGAGGGGTGAATGAGAGGGGGTTTCTCTTTCGCACCTTTCTCTTGAACACAAATCTCCATGAACGGTTGCTCGCCGTTTAAAACACTCTTTTGATATTTTTGCGAATCGATGTCGCTAATTCTAGATTTAAGTCTAACCTTTTTTCGCGTTGTTGATCGCTTTCTCATAACAACACTTGGCTGGATAAAAGGCAGTTTCCGAGTAGGGTTTCCTACTCCTCGCTGAACTTGCGAATATTTACGCCAATGATGGTGCACAAATATAACGTTGCTTGAGGCCTTTAAATTCGGCTTATATATAAACCACACTTTCTGTGTTTTATTTCTTCAATTTCATCATTATTTAAATTCAATGGCTCACTATTTAGTACCACTGGATTAATATCTTCTTTAGCTGTCTCCTTTATCACATCGACTGATCTTTCCTCTTTTTCTTCACACATCTCATCGGCAGAAATTAGCAGTGCTCTAGGTAAACACCTTTCTTCCGGAACAGTGACAGGTTGTGCCATAGCATCTGGACCCACATTAAGAATTTTGGCTAGTTCACTTTCAAGAGGAATAACTCTCTCGGTTGCTTGAGGTAACTCCATGTCTTCATTAATAGACATTTCAGTGTCACATACGTTAAGAGAGATCTCGCGATTATTTGCACTGTTCCTTAATTTTGCTAATTTTAATTCCGCCTTAACTCTTTCCAATTTAAGGCGTTCTAGCTCTATTTGACTGTTCAGCTTGGATTTTTGGGTTTTACTTTTTTCTACCACTTGCTCTATCACGGTTTTTACAAATTCATAATCTTCTTTAAACACATCACTCTCCTCAATTAACCGTTTTAAATAAAACATTTTTGCATCCCGTGGCACAGTCAAACCTATTTCCTCAGCCACTAGCCTCAGCTCATCCCTCTTTAATTTTACAACTAGTGACATTTTGCTCTAACTCTACACACTTTCTCAAGAAGATAGTTCTAAAACTCAAGCGACCTTAAACTCACCGATACTAAAACTAACTTCAATTTGAGGAATTAGTCTATACTCAAAGAACTAAGTTTCCACACACAATATTCAATAACTAAATCTCCATACACAATATTCAATAACTAAATCTCCACACACAATATTCAATAACTAAATCTCCACACACAATACTCCATAACTAAATCTCCATACACAATACTCAATAACTAAATCTCCAAACAATACTCAATAAACTAAATCTCCACACAATACTCAATAAACTAAATCTCCACACAATACTCAATAAACTAAATCTCCACACAATACTCGATAAACTAAATCTCAACACAATACTCAATAAACTAAATCTCCACACACGATATTCAAAACTAAATATCCACACATAATATTCAAAAAACTAAGTACCACACACAATATTCAAAAGACTAAATCTCCACACACAATATTCAAAAAACTAAATATCCATGCAAAATATTCAATAACTAAATCTCCATACACAATATTCAATAACTAAATCTCCACACACAATATTCAATAACTAAATCTCCACACACTATACTCCATAACTAAATCTCCATACACAATACTCCATAACTAAATCTCTCCATACACAATACTCCATAACTAAATCTCCATACACAATACTCCATAACTAAATCTCCATACACAATATTCAATAACTAAATCTCCACACACAATATTCAATAACTAAATCTCCACACAATACTCAATAAACTAAATCTCAACACAATACTCAATTAAATAAATCTCAACACTATACTCAATAAACTAAATCTCAACACAATACTCGATAAACTAAATCTCAACACAATACTCGATAAACTAAATCTCAACACAATACTCGATAAACTAAATCTCAACACAATACTCGATAAACTAAATCTCCACACACGATATTCAAAAAACTAAATATCCACACATAATATTCAAAAAACTAAATATCTACACACAATATTCAAAAAACTAAATATCCACACATAATATTCAAAAAACTAAATATCTACACACAATATTCAAAAAACTAAATATCCATGCAATATTCAAAAAGTTAACTGTTCACAATTCTCAAAGAATTAACCATTCACACAATACACAAGAATAAATTATTTCCACAATATACAAGAATAAACTATTTCCACAATACTCAGAGAATTAACTATCCACAATACTCAAAAAATTAATTATTGACAATACTCAAAGAATTAACTATTCACAGTAATCAAAATAAACTTTTCACACAATACTTAAGAATAAACTATTCACACAAGACTCAAGAATAAATTATTCACACAATACTCAAAAATTAACTATTCACACATTACTCAAGAATTAACTATCCACAGTACTAAAAAAAATTAAATATTCACAAAATACTCAATTAAATCACAATACACAAAGGACTAAGTCACAATATTCAATCGCAATACTAATAGAATTAACTATTCTCACAATACTCATAGAATTAAGTGTTCACAATACTCAGAGAACTAAACACAATACTCACAAACCACAATACTCATGGAATTAACATTCTCACAATACTCAGAGAACTAAACCACAATACTCAAATCACAATACTCTTAGAAATAACTATTCTCTCACAATACTCATGGACTCATAATACTCATAGAATTAAGTGTTCACAATACTCAAAGGGCACTATACTCAAGAACTAAATCACAATACTCAAAGAACTAATGTTCACACACAATGCACAAATCACCATAGTCAAAGAACTAAATCACAATACTCATAGGACTCAGTCACAATACTCAATTAAATCAAAATTCTCGAAAGACCAAGTCACAATACTCAAGGGATTAAGTCACAATACTCAAGGGATTAAGTCACAATACTCAAAAGACTAAGTTACTCAATTAAATCACAATACTCAAAATGACTTAATTACTTAAATCTCAAAATGAATTAATTCCACAAAAAAACTCAGAATTAATTAATTACACAAACTCATGGTAAATTAATTACTCAGACCCAAAATTAATTCCTTACTCAACACTCAAAGTGACTTAATTACTGAGATTTAAATTAATTCCTTACTCAAAACTCATAGGAACAAGTTTGCTCTCACCTCAATGCCAGGACTTCTTACACCAGAGACCATGATCATTACTTGAATCCTCTGAACACGCGCGGAATACAATTCTCAATAATCACCACATACTAATATTTTTTGCCGATTTCTCCGGCTAGCTAGGACCATGTTTTGGCCCATCGTTAGCTCTTTTTAAAATAAATTGAGCCGTACTCAATAAAAGAAGTGGACTGTATGTTTTAACTCTCTTTATTACAACGGCTCTTCGCCATGTTGTTTTTACTCTCTCACTCTTAGCGTCGGCACACCCCAAGCTCACTTCCTTTCACTTCGCGGCATTTGCGAGGCGATGTAAATACAAGTGGCAAGGTGCTCTCAACAAAGCGAAAGCAGGTTTGGCACTTGGATAAAAGTCTTCCGACTATTCCTCTGCCAGAAGGAATCCAGAATTTCTGTCGAATGCAGCATAAGGTAAGTTGAGGTCCACTGTGCAAATTGATATGATGAAAATGCTGAATGACCAGATTAGTAAGGTGATGGCTCTTAGGAAGGAGAATTGGGTGTTTTTGAATTGGACTCAGGCTCGAATTTTTTAATCTTCCTCCAACTTTGATTATTCCATCGGTGTCCAGAAAAATACCTAGAGGCAGAAGCTTGCTGCTGTTGGGAAGAGGATGTTTCTTCTTTAAGAGTTGAATTTCGGAATGAAACTGTGATTCTTGTACAGTTTGAATAACTATCTTGGTAGCATCATCTACCTCTTTTGATGTTAACACACCAGTAACTCTAGATGATCTGCAATTTTTGATGAATCTTTTACACCACGCTATGACTCGAATTAAACGTGAGAAGGATGAATACTTAGCTATGATTTCTAATAAATAGCTGCCTTGACTTGATGTTGAGACATTAGTAAGAACGGTGGATGATTTCTCCTCACATTTCACGTCTTCTTCACAGGAAGTCGACAAATCAATTGATGGAAAGTGTAAAGAATCCTGACTTAGCAACTGTGGCCCAGACCACCACAGTTTATGAACTTTTAGCTTGGAAGCTGCAATACCTCGTGAAGCACAATCGGCAGGATTTTCTTGACTCTTCACATGATGCCAGGATGCTTCAGAAGTCATTTTTTGAATTCTTGAGATACGATTGGCAACAAAGATTTTCCATCTGCTGGGAGATGATTTTAGCCAATCCAAAACAATTTGGGAGTCTGAGAAAAGAAATGACTTATCGATTTGAATTACTTTTCTCAGAGATTCTAACACAACAACGTAGAGTTCAGAAAGAAGCAGAGCTGCCAAAAATTCGAGTCTGGGCAAGGTTATCGATTTTACAGGAGCTACTCTTGTCTTAGATGTTATCATTGAAACATGGACTTTTCCGGTAACCAGCTCAGTTCTTAAGTAGAAAACAGCAGCGTATGCACGCTGGGAGGCATCACAAAAACCTATCAGAAGAACTCGCTTTGCTGCAGCGTCTTCTGCAAGGTATTTTGGAATCTGAATCTCTGCTAGGTGCTTCATTTGATTCTTGAATTGCGTCCATGATTCGAAAATGCAGTCTGTGACAGGATCATCCCAAGAGATGTTTTCTTTCCAGATATCTTGCATCAGGATCTTCAACTGAATTGTCGTTGGTGACAGGAACCCCAAAGGATCATAAATCTTGGCGATGGTGGATAAGAGTTGCCGTTTGGTTGGCCTAACTTCATTTGGTGGACTTATGTTGATTCTGAATGTGTCTTCCTTGGAATTCCATATGATTCCCAAGATTTTCATCAAATTATCCTCTTCTATGTGCAGAGATCCCGAAGAACTTCGTAATTCTGTAGGTAATGATTCCAGCACAGATGATTCATTGGACGCCCATTTTCGAATCGGGAAACCTCCTTTCTTCATGAGTTCAATTACTTGACTTACTAATTTCTTGGCGTCTTCTTTCGAATTTGTTCCTGTTATAAGATCATCTACATAGAAGTCCTCTAGAGCAACTTTAGATGCCTCTGGAAACTTCTTGATTTCTTCTTCAGCTAGCTGCTGAATTGTTCTAATGAACAAATATGGAGCACAAGCTGTCTCATATGTTACAGTGAGTAATCGATACTCTTTTAACGGTTCTTCAGGTATCTCCCACCAGAATATTCGTTGAAATTCTACATCATCTTCATTAACTAGAATTTTCCTAAACATCTTTTCTATATTGCCTGTTAAAGCAATCCTGTGACATCTGAATTTCAATAGATTATTAAATAGTTCATTTTGTAACTTGGGGCCTGTATGAAGAATGTCATTTAAGGATAAGTTCGAATCAGTTTTGGCAGAAGCATCAAAGACTACCCGTAACTTTGTAGTCTCGCTCTGTTCCCTAACAACTCCAAAATGGGGTAAATAAAAACACTTAGAAGATGGTTTCGAAAGTTCTGAATTCGGGACAAGTTGCATATGGCCTAGATGTTCATAATCTTGCATGAATTTTACATATCTATCTCTTAACTCTGGATTGGCCTGAAGGCGCTTCTCCAACGAGAAGAATCGTCTCTTGGCTTGGACTTTAGAATCACCCAATGCATTGTCGTTTTTGAAAGGAAGATTTACAACATATATCTACCATCACGATTTCTCCTTGTGTGATCGAGGTAGAATTTTTCGACTCTTTGATCTTCTTCTGAGAGGTTACTAGCATCTGGAATTGACTCAACTTCCCAGAATTTGGCTATTTGATTTTGTAAGTCGAGCAATGCATGGCAATTGATTAAAGACATGATCTTCTTTTCGCTCTGACAGGCTGTGGAAACTTTTCCAGAAAGCAACCAGCCTAACTTGGAGTTTAGAGCAGATGGTTGATTTTTAGTCCCAGATATTTTTCCATACAGAATTAAATCAAAGAATATATCAGCTCCCAGAATCATATCGACAGGTCGACTAATATAAAACGAAGTATCAGCCAACTGTAGTCCATTAATGTGAGGCCAATCGAATCTTGAAACTATGAAGTTAGGCAAATTACAAGTGAGTTCCTTTACTACTAAAGCATTTACGGCAAAGATATCCTGACTAAAATGAGGAGAAAGTTGAAGTTCTACTCGTTTAGTAGCATTGGCAGCAACTTTGTTATCTAAACCCAAAATATATATAGTATTTTCTGACTCATAAAATGGAAGGTTTAAATTTTTTGAGCATGATTCTGTAATTAGAGAGGTCTGAGACCCGCCATCAATCAAGGCTCGACAGTTTACATACTGTCCTTGACTATTCTTAACTCTAACAATGGCTGTAGAGAGCAAAATTGAATTGGAATAATTCATTTGTCCTGAAAGCCAAAACTGTTCCTGAGATGTAGCCAATGGCTGAACTACATTCTGGTCACTAGTAGAAGCTAGATTTTGGTTTGAATTACTAACAGGGATTTCTCTAGGACTACTTTGGAACTGGTGAAAAACGGTGTGATGCCTTTGCTTGCAAGCACGACAAGAAGTTGTAAATTTGCATGATGAAACATTATGATTCCCTCGCAGACAATTAAAGCATAACTTTGACTTTTTAACAAAATTCCAGCGATTATTTATATTCATCTTTAAAAACTTTTCACATCTATGTAATGAATGAGAGGAAAAACAAAGTTTACATGAGTCATCTACAGTAGTTTTAAGTGAATAAGGCTTGTGAGATACTTAATTTGATTTTTCGTTGAGTGGTGTAAATTTGATACCTTGAAGACTTCTGGCTTGCTTTTCAAGGAATGAAAGAAATTTATTTAATGAAGGAAAATTTTTATCTTCAAGGGTTAATTCCCATTTGACTTTGATAGAATCTTCCAACTTATCTTGAAGAGAAAATACTAATAGAAGTTCTACCAATTGATTGCATTCTAATCCTAATGTTTTAAAATTTCTGAGTACTTCATTACAAACGTCTATCATGGCCCAAATTGATTCTGAAGTGGGTTTAACATTTCTTAGAGAGAAGAACCTTTTGCATTGGGAAAATGCCAATTCTCTCTGATTATCATACCGTTTCAACAGTGTTTCCTATGCTTGTTTATAATTTTCATGAGTTATTGCGAATCCTTTTATTAATCTAGAACAGTGGTTCTCAAACTTTCACTACTGGCGCCCCCTTTTCAATCACAATTTTTATCGCCCCCCCCCTGATACATTAATAATGTACTGAATGCTATAATAATGCACTTTGACGCTAAAGCTACAATACGATCATAATTATAAACCGTACAAATTAACAAGATAAGTATTAAATTTTGTATATCTTAATTTTAAGCAATATATATATATATATATATATATATATATATATATATATATATATATATATATATTTGCTTTTTAGTTCGATTCACTATAAAAGCGTGTTTTTTAGTTTGTTTTAAACTATAATTTATTTTATAGTTATTTTTACTATACACTATAAAAATCACAATTCCAGTGAATAATTTTATTAAGAGAAAATATACTTACCTACTTTTTCAAGGACTTTTCAATTTTTCTTAGAAAATTTGAGAAAAAATCCAATAAAACTAAAGAAAATGTTCCAAATGTGCGTGTCCTTATTAAAGGACATAAATCACAGACACTTTTCGCTAACAACACAGGAACGTTATTTTTTCCAGCTAAACTCAAATCAACTCAAACGTTTCATGTCTCACGATTTTCTGATACTTACTTTCGCTATATATATATATATATCCTGATTAATATGCATTATTTCAGTAGGTTCTTCAATTGCTTGATCAGTTTCAACTTCCTTTAATAGGGATCACAGATGCCCATTTTTTTAATATTCTGCTTATTTATATTTATAAACCATAATAAGTCGTACAACGCAGCAATCAAAACTACAAAATTGCTCATGGGGAAAGTGTAGCATGTTCTAAAAATAATTGTGTAAAACGTTCTTAATTATGCATTATATGTTTCAGAATACTCATGCTTATCCATATATCATAAAACTCTTTCACATGGAAAAAAGATGAAACAGAAATATATTATATATATTTACAAAACTTCCCTAAAAAGAGACCGAGATAACCATACCAGTAAGTTCGAAGGTCAGCTAAAGTAATATTTTAGGTTAAAATAAACGTAAAAAAAATCTCTCATCGTTCTCATATTGACCGCAAAGCAAACAAAATATTTGTTTAATTTGGTTATAGGATCAAATACGGCTAATAAGCGTTTGAAGAGGAATCTTTTATTTTTGATGATCACCAGATGATAAAAATAAATTATATCAGTGTAAATGTGTATTTTTTATGTCAGAAAGCATTTTGTTTTACTTCATTCCAAAAAAATATTTTTTAAACCTTTTATTTTCAATATGCTCGCGCCCCCCTCGCAGGGTTACCGCGCCCCCCAGGGGGGCGCGCCCCACAGTTTGAGAAACACTGATCTAGAAGCATCTGAAGTGACAGAATTTTGTAAATATTGCAATTTTTGAATATCTGTTAAAGATTCATTAGAATCAATTGAACTAGAGAATATAGATTTAAAACTCAACCAAGAGTTGAAGTCACCTGCAAATTGTGGAAGATCATATTTAGGGAGATTTATGTTAGAATACGCATTCACTTTTTCGATTTATTTTCTTCGAATTGTAGTTTGCTATTAATACTAGTCAAATATGACTCAATTTTTTCTAATGCCAAATCAGCCAAATCTTTAGAATTAGTAAAGTTTTCATATTCCACATCTTCCACAAATTCTTCCAAAACAGAAAACTCATAATAATTGTCTTCTAATCTTTCTAGACATTTTAATATATTACATTTTAAGGCAAAAACTCTCTGAATATTATCAAATTCTATAACATTAAAAACATTTTCAGAATACCTTTTGATTTCTTTTATCTGAGTTTGGAACACTAATGGTATTTTACTTTTTCCTTTAGTAGGAGCCATCTTTTAAATAATAACTCAATGCAACTATAGAACTCAAATACAGCTTTTCAGAATTAGTTACTATAAATATACAGTCACTCAGAATAATAAACAAAATCTTCGAATTTACTAATTCAGATTTCTTGCATTTCGAATTCACAAATAATAATAATAATTTTTCGAATTAATTGACATACGTTTCTTGACTCAAATAATAGAATAATAAACACATCAAAAGATTAAGAATTCTTTCAGACGAATTTCATTTTCAGAATACATCTAGTTTCGATTATATAAGATCATTATCGTTTTCGATTCTAGTAAGAATAATAAACATTCTACTTTCCAGGAAATGATCTACTGAATTAAACTTGATTTATGACGCATACATCAACAATGAATAAACATTCCTCACTTGTGGCTCCATGTTAGATTTGTAAGTTCATTTAATAGTAAAATGATTGGCTTATCTTTTTTCCCGGAAAGCTAAGTTTAAATAAACTCACCAACATTAATTCTGAAAATGAGAAACAATAGATGACACCTTTTGGGGATTTTCTTGAGATTTATTCGACTTGAATTCACACCACAAAAATTAACCATCTTTTTCGATTTCAGAACTGACTCAATAATCACAAATGGTGTTACAGAAATACACAAAGAAACAGATACATATTTTTAAAGTCTTTGTCGTGGCGCCCTCTGTTGACGGTAGTTGTAAACAGAGGGTTTTGGGAGAGATTGATCGGACTTGTGAAGAGGACTTTAAGAAAAACACCGGGAAAAACTTCCTTGAATCATGAAGAAATGTATACGGTTCTTTGCGATTGTGAAAGTTTAATTATAACTCCAGACCATTAACTTATGTTACAGATGACGTCGAGGATTTGGAACCTCTAACTCCAGCAATGTTTTTGCAAGACATTAGGGAAATTGGTGTGCCGGAGTTAGATCAAATAGATGAAAATAAATTGAATAAAAGATTAGAGTACCGAAATAGAATACAAAATGATCTTAGGAAACGTTTTCGAGTAGAACATTTAGGTCAATTGAGGGAGACAAGAAATATTAAAGGGGGAAATACCTTAAGTGAAGGAGATATTGTTTTGGTGGGAGATGACCACACCAAAAGATTAAACTGGAATTTAGGTAAAATTTTGAAACTGTATCCTGGCAAAGACAACAAGGTTAGAGTAGCCCAAGTAAAAACTAAATTTGGCTCTTTTCTGCATCCAGTGCAAAAATTGTATCTCCTAGAGGTGATGGAGAAAAATAAATCATCTCTCTGTACACCCTACTAACTCTCCTTTATTTTCAGATGCTAATGAAGGAAGTCATTTACCTTTTAATATAGATCATGAACTGAGTAAACCCCAGAGGGCGGCAACCTCTTCGATGCAGCCCTGTTCTAGTATTTCTAATGGTGGAGCTGGACTAGAGCCCAGAGCTGAGACAAGTAGACACCAGCAGGCAAAAACCTCTTCGATGCAGCCCTGTTCCAATGTTTCTCATGGGGAAGCTAGAGTGGAGCCGAGACTTGAGACCCTTGAATTGCCAGATGTCTTAATTTCTGACGGTGAACTTCAACCACCGGGACCTCGACGATCTTCTCGTTATGGTAGACTCTTGAAACCCCGAAAAGGACTGAATGACTCTTGTTGAGTTTTTTATTTTAAAAATTCAAAACTCAATGTGGGGAGTGTCGCGAACGGAGCTAACGCGAACTTGTAGTTTAACTAGAGTGGCGCTGTAAGCGCATTTCCTTTTTTGTTTACGTTTGTCAGTAGTGAGTAGTAGAATCTGTAATTCGAACGTGAAATGTATCAGTCGTCTATATTTTCCTTATTCATTAAATCCTTTTTGCATCAAAAAGGACTCTCATTCTCTTGGTTAAGAGTACATTTAATCGAATCTTTTAGGTCAAGCTCATCCCGGGCATTAGAAACGGAAGAATAAGGTAAGTGATACCTTTATTCTTATATTTAGAATTTGTGAATTAAAAAATTAATTTTTTCACAGAACCCGTGCTGCCATATATCTTGGAAGAGTGGATTTCAAAGAATATTCCTGCTAAGTATTGGTAGAATATTCCTTCTAAGTTGGTGTGGTGTGGTAGTTAGGAGAAGGGGGTGCCAGCTCAGGTGTCGTCCACGTCACTTAACCATGGTTCTAAATTACGTGATACGTTGCCAAAAGCCCTCGTGTAGCTGAACAGTGCGATGTTAATATTCACTCACTCACACACTCCAAAAAATACAGTACAGTAGTTATAATTATTTTTATACTTAAAAACGCAATACCTGCCTATTCAATTAAAATTATAGCGTTATAATTAACTACTAACCACAAAAAAATTGTGAAAATTTATCCAAATGATGCAGTGTGAAAGAGAAAGTTTATTTACTTTAAGTACCAGAACCGATAAAAGCTTTTATTTTGAAAAAAGATCAATTTCTTACTACCAAATGTGCATAATAAAATCATAAAAAAACATTAAAATGAAGAGAGATTTATAGCAACCTTTCCCTTTTAAACTTAGTTTTGAATTAATTAGAAGCGAACCCCTTGCGTAGCCAAAACAAAAAGAGTTTTTCACAAACAAAAGATAGATATATGCTGTGGTGGGCTGTTTTGCAGATCAAGCCAGATTTGCTTGCAGATGCCAGAATTTTTTCCTACTTACTTGACAAATATTGTTTTATTTTGAACACTTTTTACAAATTTTTATAAATTATAGACTATGCTATAAATTATAGCCTGTGTGTTATTCTGATGTATAGGCTATATTACTATTAAGTTTCATGAAAATCCATTCAGTTGTTTTTGCGTGAAAGACCCACAAACATCCTCACAAACTTTCACATTTATAATATATATTAGATTTACACTATTTTAAACGTCCATTACACAAAACTTTTAACAATGTGTTACTTTTGCTGAGCAGAGATCAGCTTAGGAAGGTATTTTCAAAAATCGACCCTCAAGAGTGTTACGGTGAGTTAAAAATAAAAAAAAAATCCTTTTTATCAGATACCAGTTAAAAATATTTTTGAGCGCAATCAATTCTTTTAGTGTTGTTACGTCATCAGCGCACTGTAGCGCCATCTGTAAAAAATTTGTAAAGGTAGACATTGTCTAGCTGTACCCCAACAAAAGCGGGTGCACGAATAAAGTAGGCTTAGCGTTGCGAAAAAGACTGATTTTTATTCTTTAACCAGTTTTACAGTCCACTCAAATATTGACGAAACATTGGTCCTACGAAGCCAAAGAAAATGGGTAAAAATCGGAAAATAAAAATAACTCCAACGTAGCTACTGAAGAGAAATTGAATCGTTTAAAAGATTCAGGCAAAGGAACTTTAACTAGGTCAGAGGCTTTTACCTCGGAGAAGACAGTGTCAAAGGATACTAGTGTCACTGAAATCGAAATTAAACTCAAAAAAATTGAGCAATTACAGATAAATCTAGATAAAATAGCTGAGGATTATTGTGAAATAGAAACTTTCGAAAACTTGGAAATCCTTCAGCTGGACATTGAAGATATAAATCAACGGATCGAGACAACAGAGGTAGATCTCAAACTTTTAATGTATTCTTTGAAAATTTCTGAAAATGTAAACATTAATTTAAATGACAATGGTAAAAATAGTATCCGCTTACCCCAAATTCCATTGCCAGAATTTTCTGGTGTAATAGCAGAATTTTCTAATTTCAAAAATCAATTTATTAATTTAATAAGTAATAATGAACAATTGAATGATTCGCAAAAACTATACTATCTTCGAGCATCTCTAAAAGGAGAAGAAAGCTCTTAGAGTCGCTTAGCGATAGTTTCGATTCTCTCTTTAAAACATTAGAAGATGGTTACGAAAACAAACGGCAGTTGATAGATTCTCATGTCCTTGAGTTAATTAATCATGAAAAAATTTATAGCGAATCAGCCAAAGAACTGCGCGCTTTAATGGATTGTGTATCAATAGAAACATTAGAGTACTTAAAGTTTTGAAATATGAGCAGAATGATCTATCAGATATAATTTTAATAAATATAATTCTTCAAAAAATTGACAAAGAATCTAGAAAACAATTCGAACTTTCGTTGAAAACAGCAGAAGTTCCAACATTTGATTCTATTATGAAATTTTAGAAAAGAGAAGTGCCGTGTTAGAAAACATTACTCGCATTCCTAGTACTAAAATGATACTGCAATGTCAACTAAAGCCAAATCGCTGGTAGTTAATAGTAAAAAAATAACGGTTAAACCTTGTATTCTATGTCGAAATTCTCATCCTCTTTATAAATGTATTGCATTTCATAATATGTCTGTGGAGTGCAGAAAGATTGTTAGCAATAACAAACTTTGTATAAATTGCCTCAGACTTCATTATGGTGCCTGCATGTCTAAATACAAATGCACAGTTAGTGGTTGCAATGGATTACATAATTCATTGCTTCATCATTCTGATGAACTTTGCTCTGCAGTTAAAAATCACACTGTAGGGGAAAGGGGGATATAGACCAATTCGAATCCTACTCGGTTTGAAGGTCAGCCAGAAGTTGCGGTTTTGACTTATGGAAATAAATGTGTTTTATTGAATACATTCATGATTTTCGTTAAAAGTGCTGATGGATATAGAATTAAGTTAAGAGGATTATTAGATAATGCGTCTACGATATGCGTTATGAGAGAAGATATAGCAAGAAAGTTGGGATTTAAATTTAGGTCTGCAAACCAATCTATAACAGGCATTAACGGAATTACGCAATCATCGAAATATTCAGCAAATATTGAAGTGTCAAACCGGGATTATACTTTTGCACGCAATGTACAATTTTCACTTTTACCTAAAATTACCGATGCGATTCCTGTATTGAAATTAAATATATCGGATTTAAATATTCCAGCTTCAATTGAGCTCTGGCTGATTCTAATTTCCATATGCCAGGTCAAATAGATATATTGATAGGAAGTGAACTATTTTTTGAAATTTTAAATCCAGAACAACATTATTTGCAGGAGGGAAATGTAATTTTACAAAATACAAAATTTGGCTATTTAGTCACAGGGACCCTTCCTCAGTCACAACAACAAGCCAATTGTTGTTTAATAAGTGAACCAAGCTTAGATATAACAGTAAAGAAATTCTTTGAACTGGAATCGCTTCCAGATGATTCTAAGGAAATAACAAAAAGTGAAGTGGAAATTTACTGTGAGGAACATTTTGTTAGTACCTATAAAAGAGATAAAACGGGAAGATTTATAGTTCGGTTACCCATAAAGGAAAATGCAGAAACATTATTAGGATATTCCAAAGAGAATGCGATCAAACGACTAAATGGTATTTGGGAAAATTAAACAAACACAATACAATGGGAACTTTGTATAAAGAATTTATGAATGAATATGAACTTTTAGGCCATATGGAGGAGATTAAAAATGAAACATTAGATAAGATTAACTATTACATTCCTCATCATTCCGTATACAAACCAGAGAAGACATCCGCTTCATTGAGAGTTGTCTTCGATGCAAGTGCAAAAACAACAAGTGGTTTTTCTCTAAACTCCATTTTACTAAACGGAGGAATTATTCAACAAGATCTCTTTCTATAGTCAGTAGATTTAGAAAACACGAGTACGCGTTTAGTGCAGATATTAAAAAAATGTACAGGCAGATACTTGTTGATCCTAATCAAAGGGATTTACAACGAATTGTGTGGAAGACTAGTGCAGATGCTCCAGTCAAGACTAGCTACCGTAACCTATGAGACAGTTTCTGCGCCATTTTTAGCTACCAGGACCTTAAAGGCCTTAGCAGATGAAGAAAAAGCGGAATTTCCTGACGCAGCAGATGCGATTTGTAATGATAGTTATATGGATAATATTCTTTCTGGAGAGTCTACATTAGAGGGTGCTAAAAAACTCCAAACCAGATTATCTCAACTATTACAGAGAGGTGGTTTTGAGTTACACAAATGGGTGTCAAATAGCCCAGAACTGTTGAAAAATTTATCTGCATCTTCCTATGTGTTTGATAAGGAATTTCAGGATGCTCCAGTAAAAACATTAGGTATGCTATGGGATCCAAAGGTGGATTGTCTCACATACAAAGTAAAGATTAATGACAAAGTCAACTTCTCAAAAAGAGACGTGCTTTCAGAAATTGCAAGGCTCTATGACCCTTTGGGCCTGATTGGACCCATTGTTACGAAGGCTAAGATATTCATCCAAGAACTTTGGAAAATAAAATTAGATTGGAGTGAACAGCTACCGCCAGATGCAATGGAAGAGTGGATGATCTTCTACCAAAAGTTATCGAAAGTAAATAACTTCAAAATCCCAAGGTGCATTCTACTTCCTGCAACAATACGGATTGAAATACATGGCTTTTCCGATGCAGCAGAACGTGCCTATGCTGCTGTTGTCTACATAAAATGTTTCAACGAATCTGGAAAATCTCAAACTAGATTATTATGCAACAAGTCCAGAGTGGCTCCTTTGATAACACTCACCATACCGAGGTTAGAACTGTCTGCAGCTTTACTACTATCGAGATTAGTCAAAAAGGTTGTGCCAATTCTACAATTACCTATTCATAAAATTTGGATGTGGACGGAGACTCAACGATGCTTTATCGTGGATAAAGACTGAACCTCATAAACTCAAAACATTTGTCAGCAACAGGGTGGCGGAGATCCAAGCACTTTCAAAGGACTATCATTGGAAACATGTGAGCTCCAAGAACAATCCTGCCGACTTAATTTCTAGAGGCTGCAATGTAGATGAACTTTTAAAGAACGAAATGTGGTTCTCGGGTCCAGATTTACAAACTGATGAATACGAGGACAATCAGCTTTTTCCTGATCCTTCTTACAGAGATGAACTAAAATGTGCTGTGACTCTTTCAATGACTGAGTGTTCTTCAAATTTTTATGATGAACTCTTTAATGTTACAAATAATTTCATAAAATTAATTAGAATTTTTAGCTTTATTTTTAGGTTCATTAATAACATCAAAGCTAAGGAGTCGTGTAATAAGGAGAAGTATCTAACTGCAGATGAGATAAAGAGGAGTACGGAATTTTTAGCTAAAACAGCACAATTAAGTAAGTTTAAAGCAGAAATCGATGCCTTGAAAAAAGGTAAAGGTATTTCAAAAACAAGTAAGTTAAAGGCTTTAGATCCTTTCTTAGATGAGAATTCTTTACTCAGAGTTGGTGGAAGGCTTTGTAATGCTTAATTACCATTTGAAGCAAAACATCAAATAATTATACCTAGTAAACATAAATTTACTAAATTACTTTTTGAGCATATGCATAAGAAGTTTTTTCATATTGGTGCTCAGGGTTTAGTACATCAAATTAGAATGCAGTTTTGGCCCATTAATGGCAAGGGTATTGCACGAAAAACAGTTCATGATTGCATTGCATGCTTTAGACAGAAGCATACTGGGATAGATCAATTAATGGGAAATCTACCATCAGAGAGAGTAACTCCAAGTGCGCAATTTTTAAACTCTGGGGTGGATTTTTGCGGACCTTTTCAAATAAAATTTAAAAATCAGAGAAAGGGGATATTTTCAAAAGTTTATGTTGCGATTTTTGTATGCTTGGCTACAAAGGCTATTCATTTAGAGGCAGTGACTGATTTAACAACTGAGGCATTTATTGCAGCTTTGAAGAGGCTATGTGCCCGTAGAGGCCGCATTTCTACATTAATATCCGATAACGCAACTAATTTTAAAGGCACAGCTGCAGAATTAAATCGTTTCATAAAATTAATTTGTAACAAAAACGAGATATTAGCAAATTATTTTGCTTCAGAAGCTATCCAGTGGAAATTTATCCCACCTCGATCTCCTAATTTCGGGGGTTTGTGGGAGGCAGGGGTAAAGTCATTCAAACACCATCTCTATAGAACTTTAGTTAATAGTAAAATAACTTTCGAAGAATTCGAGACAATAATAATTCAAATTGAAGGTATACTTAATTCACGTCCATTGTCAGATAATATCAATGAATATGAAGTTTTAACTCCTGGACACTTTGTAATTGGTCGACCTATCAGTGCAATACCTGAGCCCGCAATTTTAGATATTTCAGATAATAGACTATCTAGGTGGCAGTATACAACAAAGTGTGTACAAACTATTTGGAAACGCTGGAAAAATGATTATCTTAATCATTTACAGCAGAGAAACAAGTGGCAGTTCGAGAAAAATAATGTTGCCGTAGGGTGTTTAGTGCTTTTAAAGGGAAATGATTTGCCTCCCTGCAAATGGGCAATGGCAAGAATCTTGGAGGTTATTTATGGAACTGAGGTTAAGGTCAGAGTCGTTAAACTCTAAAAACTGCCACGGGGGTTCTCACACGTTCTATCCCAAAAATATGTATCTTACCAATAGAAAATAATAATGTAAATTAAATTGTAAAATGAAGTATATTATATTCTTAGAATATTGTATTTTTTCTATTTTTGAATATTGTATTTTTTTTCTTATTTTAGAATGTTGAATTTATTTGTATTTAATTCATTTATGCATTTGTAAACTTTATATAGCAAATTGTATTTTAAAATATGTTTTTGAAATATTGTATATTTCAACGCCGAGTGGAATGTTACGTCAGCAGCGCACTGTAGCGCCATCTGTAAAAAATTTGTAAAGATAGACATTGTCTAGCTGTACCCCAACAAAAGCGGGTGCACGAATAAAGTAGGCTTAGAGTTGCGAAAAAGACTGATTTTTTATTCTTTAACCAGTTTTACAGTCCACTCAAATATTGACGAAACAAGTGTGAAAAGTTTATTGATTTCAATCTTCATTACTAAAATCATTTCCACTTGATTATGTTTGGAGCTTTTTGTATTCTCAAAATTAATTAATTAAAATTGATTTCAAGGTCAATTTTTCCTTTAAAAATAGTTTATATAAATTCTTTCTTTATCATTTATCTTTTCCAGTTGAGAAAATGCCATTGCCCAAACGTTCTCATGTTTCTGTGAGAAACAATATTTCAAAAAGATGGAATACTACTGAAAATGACGTATCTAAAAAATAAGTCCTCAGCTGATACTACAATTAGACTTCCAAATACAAGTATTTTGAAATCAAGTATTGGAGATAAAACTAAATATTTCCTCTTCATGTACCCAACTACATTATACTAAGCATATTGTGGCGCTATATTTTAGTATTTTAAAGTCGTACAACAAGAGCTAATATTTCCTAAAAACTACCCCGATTTAAAACTGAAAAAATTAAATTTTATGAACAAACCTGGCTATTTTTAGTTTTAGTTAGTACCATTGTTATTTTCTACATAAATGTATCAAAACATTTGTGAAAATATTTTGTTAAGATTAAGCTGAATAAACTGTCGTCGTAAAAACTGCTATCAATATTATGCAAAAAGATATTTTGAATTAAAAAAGTTTTTTTCAGTCATATTTAATTAAAATAGTACTTTAATACTGAACTTACAATGTGGAAAACAACACATTCAAAAATTAGAGCTTTACGGGCATTATAAGTTTTTGTTTTATGCCATTACAAACTTTAAATGTGTTTTTCTCAGACTTTCGATTTTGAAGGTAAAAGTGTTTTTTAATCCCTAAGGCTTTTTTTCTGTTCATCATAGAGCCTTGAATTTTTTTAAACAATTAAAATGTCCATGTAAAGTATCAACAGATTGAGAATCAAGTTCATTTTTTAATTTATTCATAATTTTAGTTACTGCTGTACGAATGACAGCTCTAGTTTTCTTCAATTTCTTTTTCTCGTCCATTTTTTTTATAAAATATAGTTACTAAATATAAAAATATCAATGTTCTATTTAGATTGTAAAAAGTATTTCTTACCGTTAGCCGGCTTCACGCTTTTAAGCGTTATTCCAATGTTTTCGTTAATTCACAAAACCACAAACTACGATTTCATATCGTTCGATAAATTTCAAAAAGCAATTTTCTAATTTTTATAAATATATAATCAATCCATTGGTGGCCGATGTACCATGAAACGAAATCATAATCAATATCTATTCAAATAGAGAGAGACATTGCCACACAACCTCTCCCTTCAAAATCTAGCTTTATTCTGCTTAATAAAAAATAGTTATTACACTGATCAACAATAAATTATAAGCGATGGGCTGGCTGGCGCCAATAAAGACAAAATAAAGAGGAATGTTTCGCTTCAACATTTAATACAGTTGTGAAATTTTGTAATAAAACTTTCTACTTTTCTGAACATACAACTATTTTTAAAAAGGTACACTTTCGTTTTCGAGTCCTAAAAAGTTGCAAAGTGAGTGAGTGAATATTAAGGGGTCCCACTGTTCAATTACTCAAGAGATATCATAGCGAGACGGGAAGGGGAATTTCCATTGCAATGTGTTATGCATTTAAAAATGTTCAAGCAACGCCGGGGGGAGGGGAATAAACCTGTCTGATAGAAAAGAAGCAAAAAAATTTCGAAACAGCGAATTTTAAGTTATACACTCGGAAAAAGGCCGAGCAACGCCGGGCTAAGCGGAGAAAGGAGGGTGGGGTGAAAGTCATTTTGAAAAAGAGTATTAGAAGTGCTGATTTTATGAAGGAAAGGGAACATTTTTTTATAAAAGTAGAGAAAGCCCGAGCAACGCCGGGCCATATATATGCTGCTAGTTATAATATATTTTATTTATTATATACCAGGTGAAATACACATTCTTCACATGGATTAAGTTTCAAAAACATAAAATTCCCCTATTATAGCAATTATAATATTTTTTAGGGACGGCAAAACCCTGTGCAAAGTAGTATAACCAAAAATTTAAAATATTTTTTTTAATTAATGTTAAAATTATAAATATTTTAAACAAAGTACAATTTGTGTGTGACCTCAAACTAAATAATAATTTAACAAACACAAATATTTTTGAATGTAAGAGAGTGAATTAGCATGCTATAAAGTAAACAGAAATGACTGAATGCCAACAGAAATAAAATTATATCAGAAAAGTAATAGCAGTAGTAAGTTTCTGCTATTGAACTATGGGTGAAATAATCTGAAATAGATAAACCGAAAGAAAAAATTAATGATGATAAACTGATTAAAAACAAAACAATATCATAAATAAGAAATATTAGGAAGCCATCAACAGGAAAACAATTAAATTAGTATTACATGAGGGACGGTGTAATACTGTAATTGTAATTCAATAGATGCAATTGTAGATGTAGTTCTATACTAAAACAATTAAATTAGTATGAACTAAAATAAAAAAATTATCTAAAATAGGTCCACGTGGAAATAATCTAAAATCAACAACAGTACTGAATGATACAAACAATAAAGCATGTAGCTAAAAAATTAATTATTCAAACAATACTTTTTTGCAATATTTCTATTAGCAATTGTAATTCTATTACAAAGAGCAAACAAATCAGTACATACAATCATAAATAACTATAATAATAATTGAAATATATATATATTATATGGGCAGTATGATAATATATAAAATATGTATATGATCTCCAAAAACTACATAAGGAATAGATTATCAGAAGCAACAGTAAACCATCAGATGTAAAATCACTTCAACACTGAATACTAAGGAAATCCAAAAGGAGATATGAGAAAATCTTTTCAAGGTGCATATTTTTCTGCAAACACTTTTTAGATCACAAATGATATATTTATAAATTGCAAGATTGTCAGAAGCAAAGTTAAATTGTAACAAAAAAATCAGGTCAACATTGAATTTAAAGGAATCCAAAAGAAAATATGAGAATATTGTTTCAAGGTCCACCTCGACATAGTTCAGCAAATAGCATTATGTTAAAAAAAATTTCTGATTTTTTAAATTTAAAACAAAGATGAGATCTTATCGGTCATAGAGATCACAAGGCCATAAGCAGTGACATGCAAAAAACATGGTTCACAATATTACCAATCTTTCAATAGCAATTAGTTTGAATTTAGTGTCATTTTCTTTCTGTTATACTTCAAGCAATATTTTTCTATAATGAAGAAAACAATGAATTTGCCGATGAAAGAAGAATAGCAGAAATCTTTATGTTCAACAACAGAAAATATTATAGCAATGTATTTATATGTAAAAAAGGTATACAATACATATGTTTATGTACAATTAGCTAAAAACTACATGAATTTTTTGTCAGAAGGAACGTTAAACAATGATGCCACTAACAGTTTTGAACAACAACAAAACAGAAAATCTTACATACAATAAAATCCGGCGTAAAACGCTCACTTTAAGGAAAAAAAATTAAATCGAAATGTATGGGTTCAAGAGCTTTAGAAATAAAAAAAGATGAGAATAGGAAAAAATAAGACTTCTACAAATGTCGAAATACTGTTTATTTAATAGAAATGACACTCCTTATGAACTTAAAGGGCTGTAAACCTATATAGAAGAATATTCTTTCCTATACCTTAGAATATTACTTCGAATAAATGACTTCAAAACATGAGAGCATTGAATATGTACATTTCAGGTTTCTTCGTAAAAAAGAGGGTGCGCATTATACGGCGAACATAACAAACATTAAAAAATGCAGCTCAAACGTATAGGTGAACATTATATGCTGGATTTTACGGTAATCTGATATTTTTCTTTGCATTGTTTTTTTAGCATCAACGTGTCAAGAAATTGTTCGATATTGTCCATTTTTTTTATTCATTTCACCATTGGAATGCGAGACTAAATAACTGCGCATATTTTTCATGATGTTTAACATTGATCAGCATCTGCTGATGACGGAAGAAAAGTTATCTTTTTTTTTCAACCAAAGAAAATGTCATAGAAATGTACATGCATAAAATTTTTAAAAATGTAGATGAAGAACAGATTGTAAGAAGGAGAGTTAAAAAAACCATAATGCCACACGACAAAAATTGCATTAACTCTGAATTTTAAAGTGCAAAAGAAAATTAGATGTAATTCAATATTAAAAAAAGTTAATGAAAAGGAACTAAAATTAAAATTCACCTAAAACGGATAAAACAGGTACCCATTGAAATAGTCCAAAACCAACAACAGTAATGAATGAAACAAATAATAAACAGTGTTGCTCAAAAATTAATTAATGAGACAATACTTTTTTGCAATACTTATATCAAAAATTATAATTTTATTGCAAATGAATGAGTACATACAATGATAAATAACTGTAATGATAAGTAATATATATATCATTAATGGACAGTATAACATAAAATATGCATATGATCTCGTAGAAACTGTGTGAGGAATAGATTATCAGAACAACATTAAACCATGATGGGATGAGACGTAAAATCACTTAAAAACTGAATTTTAAAGAAATCCAGAGAGAAATATGAGAAAATCTTTTCAAGGTGCATCTTGTTTCTGTGCAAACATTCAACAGTGACATACAAAAAAACATGGTATGTTTTGATTTCTCATAAATAGGAAGCATTATCTTCACAATGCTACCAATGCAGTGCTTCTCAAAATTTCAATGTTTGCGACCCAATTTTCAATCATAATTTTCATGGCGCCCCCCCCCCTTCATACAGTAATAATGTACATATTGAAGTCAATAACAATGTACTTTGACACTAAAGCTACAATACGTTTTTAATTATAAACTGTGCAAATTATTAAGATAAGTATTACATTTTGTACATAATTTTGTATATGATAAGCCCATGGGGGTCACTAGTAATTATTGAATTTGTTCTTATCTTAGTATTGATGAATTAATGATCAAATGCATTGCGCAGTACATTGAATGTGCAGTACACTTTTAGTCATAAATACAGATACATTTATAAGTATATTATACCACGATAAATGTGTATTTTTTATTATTTCAGAATGTATTTTGTTTTGATTCCTTTCAGTAAATTAATACTTTTTTTAAATCTTTAATTTCGGTTTTTCGATATGCTCGCGCCCCCTGGTGGGATTATCCTGCCTCCCTAGGGGAGCACAGTTTGAGAAACACTGTACCAATGTGTTAAGAGCAATTAGTTTGAATTGAGTGTCATTTCCTTTCTGTTATACTTTAAGCAATATTTTTCTACAATGGAGAAAAGATTGAATATGCCGATGAAGGAAGAATCGCAATGATTCTTATTTTCAACGACAGAAAATGGCATAGATATGTAAAACATGTAACATTTATATGTAAAAAGGCATACAATGCATGCGTATACATACAATCAGCATTAAGAACAGATTGTCAGAAGAAAAACTACTTCATTGTGCATTTAATCGCATTCATAGTTTTTCGAACAGATGTTTTTATTTTTTTGGTTTTGTGAACAAATGGACATGGCATGAGAATAAAAGCAGGCGAGAAGTGATGGTATAGTTTCATGATTGTAAAATAAACTTTTGATATTTGTGTCATGAATAGGTAATCATGATCTATGATTCTGTTTAAAAATGCCTCAAATTATTGTTCAGCTGAAAAACAGACTTTTGAGTCTTTGTATCACACATAATTACTGTACCTACAATAATAAGCAAGATTCTCACACAAAAGTAAATTAAATTTCAAAATATTTTTCCATTGATTTAGTGAACATAATATAATTTCGTATTACAATTTTTCATTTACATACCACTTCTTTAAAAAATATTTCTTGAATATGAAAAACATTTACACACATACGAAAAATAATAAACAAAACATTAATTAATCATACATTATTTTTGAAAAACATAATAGAACTGATGATCTTTAATTTTTTTTTAAAAAAAGGTAGTTTAAAATGTTAAAAAGAATAATAAAAGACATTTTTATTAATTTCATTTGCCATGTTTTACATTTATTTTATGAAAGCCCATATGAGTGTTAACATTTGTTGACCATGAAAAATATGCACTGCAATAGCCCATGCAACACAAAGAAATTTCGAAAAAGTATATTTTGTGCTCAAGCTTTTATAAAAGTAGAGAAAGCCTGTGCAATGCTGGCCCATACAGCTAGTTTTATAATATTAATTTAAATTAAAAGGTTATCTAAAACAGAAAAAGTAAGCCCTAATTTTGATAAAATTGTCATAAACAGCTTTGAACAACAACAAAAGAAACACAGCAGAAAATCTTCAATATTTAAGATTGAAAAAGAAATAAAATAAACAAATATAAATATAAAAGTAACCTTAAAAAAGTAGAAATTATAATATTAATTCAAACCAAAGAGCTACTTTAAATAGATAAATTAAGGTCTGATTTTGATGAAACTACCATACGCAGCTTAGAAGAAAAAAAAAATCAAGAAATCTTTTATGTAAATAGAAACTCTAACTTAAATCACACCATTGACAATCTGTTAAGTGCAATTAGTTTGAATTGAGTGTCCTTTTCCTTTAGTTACATTTTTCTACTTTTTTGTTACAATTGAAAAACATGGAATTTTTTTTTGCCAATAAAGGAAAAATGTACTGATGTATTGGCAACACTGCAACAAAATTTGCACCACAATATCAAAACAGATACTTATGTGTTTTATATGAGAAAAAAACAGTCAAATTTTGGTGAAAAAGTGCCACTTTGGCTGTGGTTACCCTAAAATGTGAGTATCAGAAAGAGCAGTATCCTTTTTCTTTTTCAGTGAGAGGAAATGTTGTTACTTACGTTTTATTGCACCAATGCCAACCTTCAAAATTTTGCATTTGTTGTACGTGCTAAATTGTGGCAACCATGCGCTTCGTTTCATGTAATGTCGCCAATAGGTTGGAATAATATGTAAGAGCCGAAATGTCATAGGAAGATTTGGTACTTATGTATAATTGCAAACTCTATTAATAACTCACCAAGTTGGCAACTGCGATTTCCTATGTGTCGTCCACGCTGAATTGGCATCAATGTACTTCGTTTCATATAATGCCGCCAATAGGCTGCGATAATACATAAGTGCTTATTTTTTTTTTGACCAAATGGTCATGCTATGCAGTTGGAAGTAGGCAAGAGGTACTGCTGAAATGTACCAATATTCAGGAGATAACTTGGTTTTACGTTATACTTATTAATGAGCTGGGTACAAAAGGATTGTAGTCTAACTACGCTAATACATAAGTACCACATAATCTAAGCTTCTGTTTACAAAAAGCTTCACAAATCATTTTTTAGCTCATTGGCACCTCACGAATCGCGTCATTTTTCGCCAGAATCTGACCGATTTTATATAAAATATGTTAGAATCTTTGTTATTTTGGTATCAAGGTGTGATTCGCATGACACGAATTTTGCTGTGGTGATGCTAAAACATAATTACCTCATTATCCAAGCTTCTTTTTACAAAAAGCTTCACAAATAATTTTTTGACTTAAAAACTGACTTTTGAGTCACGGTAGCACATAATTATAAGCAAGAAAATTACAGTTCAGAAAATAAACAAAGATAAAACTGTGTGACACTAAAATAGGAATTATAGCATTAATTTAAATCAAAAGGTTATCTAAAAAAGAAAAATTAAGCCCTAATTTTGAAGGAAAATCTTAAATATAAAAAATTTAAACATGAATAAAATAAACAACTAAAAATGAAGTAACCTAGAATAAAGTAGAAATTCTGAAATTAATTAAATTACACCTTTTTTTTTAAATTGCGTAAAAGGACAAAATGCGTTGAATGTAAAAATGGTTCGGAAGAATTAAATGAAATGTAAGCAAAACAAATGTGACTGTTACCAAAACAACTAACTAAAAACCCAGTTGTTGAAAAAAATGGAAAAATCACTTAAAAATAAAATTTTAAAAAATCTAAAGGGAATTTCGAAAAAAAAAAAAAAAAACTCTTCGTAGTGCACATCATCAGGACCTAGAATTATTAAGTGCCAATTTTATACTTCTGGGTTGCTTAGTTTGGGCGGTAGAGGTGAAACACAGTCCAAAAGTTCCTTTTATTAGTATAGATTAGCTGCATTCGATTCAAATTTTTTTTTCAAATGATAGCATTTGAGAAAAATAAATGTTTTTATTGTTTAGCATGTATAAAATAAATATTTTTCAATCTAAATGGTTCCTGTAACGTTTGAAAGAATAACGGTAGCGTATTCTTGGTTAATTTAAATATGGAATTTATTTACGTCACAACTATTGAATATTATTTACAGAATGATACATTAAAGTTATGAAACTTAATTATAGATTGTTATAGAGTCCACTATTTTGTGAGAGGAGGAACCGTTGGCGACCGCTCCCTTGTAAGTTCAAAGCATCTCTCCCTCTCATTTTCCGGTCGACGGTGTTCGATTCCTCGGGGGTGAAAAAGGGGTTGCGCTGCAGCTGCAAGATGCACGTGTGGGTGTCGGGTCCAACAAAGATGCCGACCGCTCTTGATGTTCGGAGAAGTGACGTTACAGCTCTCGCCCTCTCTTATAGAACTTTTCCATTGAGAAAAATTTAATGGAATGACAATGAGACAACTGAGAGATTACCGACGAATCCCTTCATTAAGCACCACTATATTTCTGAGCTGCAATTTTAACTACTAAAGAAAACGCTGAACTAAATTTAAAATTACTTATTTCTAGTGAGTGAGTGTTCTTGCTAGGGAACTTACACGAATCCATATTACGAAAATGATCAATAGCAATGTAAGAAAACATACTATAACATTAAATAAAAATACAAACACACCTATCACAATGCCTATTATCAATTATACTAACAACATGTTACATCAAATGCTAGTGTAAGACCTTACACATAAAATATTCTTCGCCACAATACTTAATAAAAATTATACTAACGACATGTTGATATGATATGCGAAGTGTACAACCTTACACACAAAATATTTTTCACAATATGCCTCTTGCGTAAACTAAATACTCATGTATATTTTAAAACCCTATACACAAAATTAAGCATATTAATACATTTGCTTTTCATGGCTTTATCTTTTGACACGCATTTCCATTCGATATGATATATAGTACTAGTGAATAAATAAAATTAATACAATTATTAACCTTTAACTAAAAAAAACATTATAAGCAACAATTATTATTCATGAGCAAGATAAGATAGTTATCAATTCCTAATTATCTTTCACCGTTCTGCTGAGACTATCTGCATTTTTGTGACTTTTACCCGACCAATGTACAATTCTAAAATTATATGGTTGCAAAGCCAAAGCCCATCGCATCAATCTAGGGTTAGAACTAACGTTTCTATTCAACCACACCAATGGGTTGTGAACGGTCATAATTAAAAATGAATTTCCATCTAAGTAATAATGTAACCTTTTAATTGCGAAAACAATACTAGCACATTCCTTCTCCGTCGTACAATAACGTTTCTCTACCTCTGAAAATTTCTTACTCAGGTAAAGGATTGGATGCTCCTCACCTTGTTCATTTAAGATATCCGACTACGTTGAAAACGTCATTTTCGGTCAAAAATCACATTTTCTTTTTATTTGATATTTTTAAAATTCAAACAATTATCTTTATAAATCTGCCTTTGTTTTGTCTGTGCGATAATTAGAAAAAAAGTTGCAGGTTTTTAAAATATTATTACAGCGGTGAAATTGAAACCGGAAGAGGTGAAATCGAAACCGGAAGTTGACAGCTTAACATGCATTTTACCCATAATTTTTGCAATTTCAACCCATTATAATTTTAAAAACCATTTCTGACATTTTTTTTAACTATTTTATTGATAGGCAACAATTTCAATCTTTTAATTGGACTTTTGCGATTGGCAACATCTGTTTCTTCTGACCTCATATGTTTTTGTTTTGATTTGAATCTATCGAATGTTGCTCGCAAATTTCTTCAAAAACCTGATTTTTTTGCTTTAATTGTACAATTTTTAATTGTTAATTGTTTCTGAACATTCTGCTTTTGATATTATCTGCTTATAAGGGTTAAAAAATGAATCAAATTAACCTCTTGAAAACGCAACTATGCTGGTGAGACATTTACAAAAACAGTGGAAGTGTTGACTTGTAATGTTCTTGACTTGAAGTGCTCAAACTTGTAATGAACGAAAACTGGGATAAGTAAAGGTATTTTCGCAGAACAAAGAATGTTTTACTGGAACATTAAGAGGTAATAGAATATTTTATTTAAATTGGGAAGTGTGTTTTTAAGTTTGTGTTTCTCCAATTGTTTTGAGAACAATCTGTACCTGCATGAAGATTACATGTTTGGACTGACTTCTAATGTGACTTCAAAAATGCTCCGATTAAAGTTTTATCGTCCTTTTTTCAGCTACTGAAAAGCTAAAAAAGCAAAGTGTTATTAATTTGCAACTTATTTGTGGAAGGTGAGTGATTGAAAGATGACATTTATCTGTGAAAAAGCTATGTGCTAAGCTGAACTGGCCTTGTAAGACAAAAGGAGCATTTAGACTTTGTGAAAGAAAGTCTTGTCTGTGCTGCTACACCAACAGCTAAAGATGCCATGAACGACACTGCTTTTTAAGCGAAAAGCATTATAAAATGTTTCAAAATGTCAGTTGAAGAATGTGGAATATCCGTTGACGGCAGAGACACATGTACATTCATCGCTAAATGTGGTTTCTATAGAAACTTTATACATTGTGTGACACTGGGAAATTCTAGATTTGGAAATGTTATTAAAGTTTTTTAGAATTCTATAAGTCCAGTCATACATGCGTGTTCCTGCAATCATCTGGGATTTACTTCAAACATAGTGCGTAGAAAATCTTTGTATGTTTTTGCACTACGAAATCTTAAAAATATGTATTTCTTTTGTGATGGTGATTCCAAGGATACCTTTCTGTTAAAGATGTGTATGGTGTCAACAATAGCATTATATGAGTGCATAAGATACTTCTAAGAAAGATTGAGTAGTCGGAAAAGGAATTTTTTAAAAAAGGCGAGAAAAACCTCGGTGAGAAGGAAAAACTTATCAATGTTATGTTTAATAAAATTCTACACTGTTTTAGCACTAACACCAATCAAGCCAAAGCTATGCTAAGTGCTACAATAGCAGTATTTTTTCACTGTTGCTCCAGCAGGGAGAAACCCATATTTGGGCCGTGCCCGATTTGAGCTGAGAACTGGTGTGACTATCAACGAGGAAATGACACCAGAAAACAATAAACAGAAAAAATTGTTTGTATTTCTGTGAAACTTTAAAATATTGTTGAACCTGTGTATACAAAGCAGAGTGATAAGCAGTTATTATAAAATTGCCTCCACGGTAACACACAAATAAAAATGTATCATTTAACGCCTGTTTGTGGCAAATCATTTTGAAAGAAACTTTTATCGAGCTAAAAGCATTTTCTTTGGGTACCCATATATTACCGTCATTATTTTTTAAAAAGCTTTCATTGATGTGTTAGGTATTTTGAAAGCAATTGGCATAAATGCAGGGAATTATATACTGCGTGATGAGAGATTTGTTGACATCTTTCGAGTCGGTGACTCGAAACAACATTCTTTGCCTTTTTAAAATCAACCAGAAAAAAAAAAGGAGGCCCAAAGAAAGAAAAATTTAACAAACTTCCAAAGAATGGGAGTGTTAATTATAAATCAGGAGAGTTTTAGTAATATACTTGTCATATTTTGTTTTGAAATTGATTTTATAAAGTTTAAATGCATTTTTCTCAAAACCATTTTTTTGTAAATTTCATGATATTTCAAACATGATATCTAAAAAACTATTAGAGATACTTGTATGAAATTTTACACAAATGTTATTATTGGTATTATCTAGAGAATGACCTATGAGCTAAGAAATTGAACATTTTTTAGTTATTTTATAGTTGTATTTCTTTCTGAAAGTTACGATAAGTTGATGGAATTTCCTACTTCGCAAGCTCGACTGGCCATAACTTTTGATTCTAAAGAAGTAATTTAACATTTGTAGGTCATTCTCTATAAATGTGTTTTAAAAATGTATTGCAGCAATCTTTTATGGAAAATATAAAATATTTTAAAAAATAGAGTGTTTGAAAAAATTCCAAAATTTGATAAAAATTTCTTTAAAAATTTAAATTTTTGCAAATTTTTATGTACATATATTATTTCTAACTGAACTTTTTATTATTGTGTATAAAAGTGAAACTAAAAATGTAAAAATATTAGGGATTTTTTGAAAACTTAAAAAAAAAGTCTCCGAACGTAGTCGGATACCTTAATTGGGTTAAAACTGCTCCCATACCTGCGTTTGAAGCGTTCGTTTGAACAATGAATTCTCGTTCAAAATTTGGCTCGTACAAGACGGGCTTATCAATTAGTTTCTCTTTTAGTTCTCGAAATGCGTTTTCACACTCAGTCGTCCACGTAATTTCTCCCTTCTTTGCTCTTCCCTTCTTTGCTCTTCGCTTCTTTGCTCTTCCCTTCAACGCGTCCGTCAACGAAACAGCGATTACCGAGAACAGATTTATATATTTTTGGTAATAACCCGCTAGACCTAAGAAGGAACGTATTTGGGTTTTCGTGCGAGGGGTAGGGAACTCTAGAACAGCCTGAACTTTGATCTGGGAAGGGGTGCGAAAACCCTGACCCACAATGTGACCCAAAAATTTGACATTTTGTTGCGCAAACTTACACTTTGAAGGTTTTATAGTTAACTTAGCTTTCTTTATTCTCTGCAGAACCGTTTCCACATGTTTAAGGTACGACTCCCAAGTATCTGAGAAAATTGCGATATCGCCTAGATACGGGACAACGAAATCCTCTAGTCCGTTAAGTAATTCAGCCATGAGTTTACTAAAGAAATATGGAGCATTCTTTAATCCGAAACTCATCCTTAGGGGTCTGTATGTACCAAAGCTAGTACAGAAGGCTGCGTATCGTTGTGCAGTTTTACTCAAAGGTATTTGCCAATATCCCTTAGATACAATTAAGACGGTAATAAATTTAGACGCCGATACTATTTCTACGCGTTCTTCGATATTCGGAAGGGAAAAATATATTCCGTTCTAATGATCCCGTTTAATTTCCTGTAATCAATACATGGACGAGGTTCTTTCCCAGCTACCTCAACTAAAATCATAGGGGACATGTAATCCGATTCTCCTACCTCAATGATTCCTAATTTTAACATTCGGTTAATTTCGATTTTTAAGATTTAATTTTGTCGGTGCGACATTCGAAAAGGGCTTCGTCCTAACTGGTTGATCACTAACTAACTGGATTTCGTGTTCAACCAGATTAGTTAAACCGGGATTGCTTGAAAAACATTTAGAGTATTTATTTAATAATTCGGGCAGTAGATCCATTTGTTTGTCGTGAAGGTGTTTGTTCAACTGGCTAGCCTGGATTACGTCCTCGAAATCATAAACGAGAGAATTGTTTTCTAAGTACGGGATTTCTAATTCCTGGTCTGCGAGAGAGTTTTGCGTGTCATCATTAATAATTACGTTAACGTGTTCTGGGCTTTTATAATATGGTTTTAACATATTTATATGATAGATTTGAGATGTTTCGCGTCTGCCGGGGATTTCGACTAAATAGTTCGTTTCCGAAATTTTACTTAAAATTGTCCCAGGACCTATCCACTGCACTGCTAATTTATTTGCTCTGGATGTAGCTAACACTAGGACTAAATCCCCATCCTTAAATTCACGTTTTACTGCGTTTTTATCATACCAAGTTTTCCGCTTAACTTGGATTTCCTCCATTTTATTTATAGCTACTTCTTTTGACATCTTTTTAATCTATTTATTAACTTAAACATATATTCAGTGACGAGATCACCTTCTTCTTCCGGTTCCATCCAATGTTCCATTACTAAAGTCTCTGGGGTTCGCAAATTCTTCCCATACACCAACTCTGACGGTGTATACCCTGTACTTTCATGAGATACAGTTCGTAACGCTAAAAGAATTGACGGAAGATGTTTGTCCCATTCGGAGCCTGCATCTAAACAGAAGACTCGTAAGAGTCGTTTTAACGTTCGATGAAATAGCTCAACAGGGTTACTCTGTGGATGATACACAGAACTATATGCCTGACAAGTATTCCGAATCTTTCAAAAAACTCGGTAGTCAGAGCACTAGTAAAAGAAGTACCCTGGTCACATTGTATTTCAAGGGGAAACCCCATCCGACTAAAGATGTTTAACAGCGCATCTGTGACACTAACGGAACTAATATCAGACACCGGAATAGCTTCAGGGAATTTTGATGACATGCAAATGGCCGTGATAAGATATCGATTCCCTTTAGATGTGATTGGGAAAGGCCCACATGCATCAATATTTAGCTTAGTAAAAACCTCCTGAATAACAGGGACCAATTTTAGTGGAGCTTTCTTTTTATCACTGGGCTTCCTAGCCTTCTGACACTGATCGCAAGGTTTTACAAACTGTTCCATATCTCTATAGCAATTCGGCCAGTAAAAATGTCGGTTTAATTTGTCTTTGGATTTCGTAATTCCCAGATGTACAGAAGTTCCCACATGACACAAGGATTAATGGGGTCACGCAACCCTTCCGGCACTACTATTAACTTCACCACGTTACCTAACTTATCTTTGCGAATTTTGACCAATAATTCCTTCTCTAGCGAATAAATCTGATTGGTATCCTGCACTTGACTGGATGCCTATTCGTATAAGGATTTAATCTCCTCGCTATTTTTTTGAGCATTGATTAAATTTTCTCGAGGAACCCTTAGCAGCGCTAATTCCGGAACATATTCCTGGAGTGCATGTATTAAAATTTCGTCCTCTGCATCCGAAGAAACAATTATAGCCTCATCTTCCCCTTTCTTAGCATCACCACTATCTATTCCCCTTTCTTCTCTAGCCGCTTTGACTTGAGACCTTATTTCGACAGCATTCAGTATTTTGACTGGCAGGAAATTATAGCCTAAATTTCCTTTTATTAGCTCGGCCGTTTTATTTCCAAGCAAATATCGACCGTGTTGATTTAAGTGATTTCGACAAACCGCTGCCTTAGTTTGCACCGTTCCAAAATTTCCGGAAATTTCCACGACCGCCAAAGGTAAACAAACTAATTCTGGGCTTAATGGTTGTTTTACCCAAACATTTTCACCAGAGAAATAAGAAGGATTTATGTATTTTGCACATACTAAATCTATTGTCGCTCCCGTATCTCTTAGAATGTCTATCTCGTGACCATTCACAGAACCCTTTGTTGTATATGAATTAAGAAAATCCGGGTTTTCATTTCCTTCAATATTATTGAGAGTTTCCGTCGTTTTGTTTTTTTATTAATTTAGGGCAAACGGCTTTTATATGTCCGGGCATATTGCAATGATAACATCTCTTTTTCACGCGTTTTTCAAAAGTTCTCTCTCTAGTACTCTCCGGAACAGAAGCTCATAATCTGGGGGGAGTTTTTCCAAATCTATTTTCTTTTTCCTTGACCCCTGAGTATGTCAAAATTTTATCATTCCTGCCCCCACCTATCCATGGGTTTCGAATTTACCTTTCGGACGTCCTCATAATTATCAAAGAGTTCTGCTATTTGAGTAGCTGATTTAAGGTTTGCCCAATTATCTAAAAAATGATCTTTGATACTAGCATTAGCGCGTTTTTTAATTGATCTACCACCATTAGATCTCTAAGATCTTGAAACGTATTTATTTCTAAACCAATCAGCCAATCATCTAGATAATTCGTAATTTCAAAAGTGAAATCCTTCCAGGTGCTATCGGATTTTTTCTGGTGTTGGACAAATTTTTGCCGAAAGACCTCCGGACTTAACTTGAATCTTTTAAGTAATAATTTCTTTACATAATCGTAATTTTTGGCTTGTTCCTCCGGTTCGCGAGCAATAAATTGCACGATCTCTAGGGGTAACAAACCCAATAATTGCCCCACCCACTCTTTCTTTTCTATTGACGCCCTTTTAGCCTGGCGTTCAAAGATCACTAGATATAAACTAATATCTGACTGCTTAGGATCGAAATCTGGGATCAATTTTTTTAAGTTTAAATTAGAGGTAACAGAACATGTATTTGTAGAATCGTTTGATTCATCGTTTACCCTAAATCCGGATTCTATTTTAAACCTTTCTAAATCAAATTTCAGCTGTAATTCTTTCTCTTTTAATGCCTGCTCCTTTACTAACTCCTCCAATCTTATTTTTTCAGCCCTTTCTAACTCCTCCAATCTTTTTCCATTTGCAATGATAGTCTCATACAGATTTTTAACAAATTCCTCTTCACAACCTTCACTGTTAGTGATTGGAATTTTTATGCTAGAGACAGTCATATTTAAGGTGGCATTTATTCCTAATTCCTCAGCAAGTTGCAACATATCTTGCTTTTCCCCTTTACCAAGGAAAGCCATTTTTTAAACAATATGAAATAAATGTCACGCTAAATTTTGCACTATTGTTACTATTCTCTATTAATACAATAACACTGGTCCCATGCATACACAGAAATACACAAAGAAAAACTTGACACTAAAAATAATCAAAATCATTCAAGAGACTTAAAACACAATAAATCTTAAGCTAAAATTGCACGCAATGCTTGAAATACAATTACAATTCTCTAGAAACAAAATAACACTGTTCCCATGCAAGAAAAAACACTAAGTATTTCAAAATTTGTAAAGAACATTTTAACCAAAATTTCTAATACAATAGGCAGTTTGCAACTCAAAAATATAACAGTACTCACCCATTTGAAGTACTTAGCTTTCTATCAGAAGCAAATTATGTGCAGTAATATGGCACTAGTGGTTTTGAACTCTTCCGTGTGAACAATGGTCCTTTTGACCAGTCTTGAATCTTTCACCCTTAACAATAAGTGTGGTCAGTTTGACCAGCCTTGAATTCACTCGTGGCACGGCTTCAAAGATGAATTCAATCGCAACACTGCTTCCGAAGATCGCTTTCCCTCCGGACACTCTGGTCGTAAACACTATATATCAGTTTGATCTTCTTTGAGCAGGACGCTCTCCTTCTCCGAAGCTGAATTCAATTGCAGCACGGCTTCCGAAGATCTCTTTTTCTCCTTGCGTTGCGGTACGTCAATAAAAACCCAAAATTTCCTCCTCTCACGGGTCCTGAATGCTAATTTTTTATCCCAAAGCGCTGCCACCAAAACTCTAAGCTGTAACGTTTGAAAGAATAACGGTAGCGTATTCTTCGTTAATTTAAATATGGAATTTATCTACGTCACAACTATTGAATATTATTTACAGAATGATACATTAAAGTTATGAAACTTAATTATAGATTGTTATAGAGTCCACTATTTTGTGAGAGGAGGAAACATTGGCGATCGCTCCCTTGTAAGTTCAAAGCAACTTTCCCTCTCCTCTTCCGGTCGACGGTGTTCGATTCCTCGGGGGTGAAAAAGGGGTTGTGCTGCAGCTGCAAGATGCACGTGTGGGTGTCGAGTCCAACAAAGATGCCGACTGCTCTTGATGTTCGGAGAAGTGACGTTACAGTTCCCCGTGAAATTCCAATCCTAACGATGGAAAGTCGATTTCTCTAATTATCTCGTGCAATGAAGGTTTCTGCCTGTTCCATGAAGCTGAGCCACAAAGCGTCAGTGGAGAGGCGAAGAAGCTAGGAGAATCGGGTTTTTCATCTCTATAATTGAAAGAATTTAGTCTTTTAACACATTTTAGAAATATGTAAGATGTTTTATCAATAGTTACAAGAATATGCTTTAAGGTATTGCTGTGGTAGATGTTCCAAAATCTACATGAGCTCTCAGATGTTTAATTAAAAAAAATTGTATGAAACACACATTTTTTTTATAAATTCATTCATTTTTAAAACTATAAAAATCACTCCTCGATTATATTTAAATAAACATACTCAGAGGCGGATTAACTGTTTGGCTAACCTGGTGGCCGCCCGGAGCTCTCAGCACCAATAGGGGCTCCAAGCTTTTGGTGGCTTTTTGGTATAAATTCAACCTACGAAAAAAAACGTTGAATCAATAATGTAATACCGATGATATCCACGGATTTCAGTCTTATAGCAGCCCTAGCCATCTTTATACCATATATCTGTATTGCTGCAATCTGTACAAAATTTTCTCAAGCGTTTTTTTTTCCTGTACTAAATTTATTTCGAACAAACAAAAACTATTCAAGTCAAGCAAGTTCTTTTTTTTTGTTCAGAACCCTGCTTAGTAACTCTCAGGTCCACTTTTCCTCTTAGGCACGTTAGAGACGTGCATAGGGTGCAAAGGATTTTGAGGCGAAAAAAATCGGAGTGCGAAAAAAAGAGAAAAAAATTTACATTACGACGAACTTCCCACCGCCTAGCGAATTGCGAGAGAAGCATTTCTGCATTCAAGAGAGTAAACACTGAAATAAAATCCATTATGGAAAATGAAAGACTCAACAGTTTGATGTTGCTATGCACTCAAAATGATATTGCAGATGAAATGGATTACTATGTGTTATTAATGATTTTCTCCAAAAAATCATTCGTTTTTCAAAGAAAACCTTCGCTGTACAAATACATTAACAGTGACTGAACAATAATAATAATTCTGAAAAGCAAAAGATAGTAAAGCGATAAGCGATGAAAAAGGTGATAATTAACAAGTTGAAAATAGTTCATACAATAATGTATACTCTATAGTGTAATTAAAAAGGATTTCATTAATGTACTGTAGTAATTTACAAAAGTGTGGGTAGTCCGTGATGCCGTAAAGTAAGAAATGAACAAGAGTGGCTAAACCACATACAACTACCCTTTCTTTACGGCTGTCAATCCAGGACACGCCGGTCCACTGGTGGTGGAAAATGGAAAGACTATCCACAAATCGCAAAACAAAGAAAAGGAAAATCCCTCCTGAAACAAAACAGGAAAATAAGAACTTAAAGAGGAAAGGGGTGCTCTGGAAATAAGGGAGGAACGTAACTATTGAAGTGCCTAGGGCGCCCGGGAGGTTAAAAATGACCCTGGATACTCTAGCACAGTGCTCCGCAACCTTTTTATCGCCGCGGACCGGTCAACATTTGTTAATTTTACCGCAAACTGCTGAGGGGGAGAATGTTGATTGTTTATATTTTAGACGGTTTTGATTTAATAATTTTAATTTAATTGTATTTAATCGTGACTTCTGAATAAAATATAGCTACACCAAAAAATGAATATAAAGTGATTTAACAAGAAATATTAAGTGATTTTCACAAAATGTAGCCCTAACCTAAGAAAAATATACCACAATAAATAAAAGAGAAATAATTTAATGTTTCTTGTGCGGAGACCGGTAGTATTTGATCCACGGACCGGGGGTAGCGGAACACTGCTCTAGCATACATCTTACACTGTTGGAAAAAGAAATCCCAACACCAAGAAAAAATTATTGTATATTAATGAAACTTCGGCAATGCATTTGTCTAGGTAACGTATTTAATTAATTAAACTTTTAAGATCACAGGTTAATGTAAACTCTAGAATAGTTATTTCAAATGATGGTAAATTAATAACCGCTGTAACCATCAGAATTTTGAATGTAAGCGTGGAAACGACCGTACAATGTTTTTCGTCAAGTACTGGATATTAGTTTGTGGAATGGAATCGCATTCCTGTTGCTCTCCATTCATTCAATTCTATTTATGTTTTTGGTACGTTATTTTTCTTTTAGAGAGATTCAAATATATGTTTCTGTTAAATAATTCTTTCGTTTGAGGTCAAATCACAATCCGTTGGAAATTATTTAAAGGGTGCGCACTCATTAAAAAGATTTTATGCTTGCCAGGTGGGTTTTTTTAAAAAAAATTTAACCCGTGAGGAGTGAATGCATGGTTTAAGGGGTGTTGGAAAGCTAAATTCTAATTTTTTTGACAATTTGAGATTTTTACATTTTTAAATTGTATAGATTTTAACCTTTCTAAAAATTCCTTACTTTAACCTCTAGGGTATTTAGAAGCCCTTAAAACGTATTTTTAAATATTCGTTGAATTTGGGCCACGCCCATTTTAATGGCGAAAATTGTAAACAAATTACTTTGTTTTTGCTTAAAAGTGTAACGACTGATATAAACCAAAACATGTATCTTTTATTTTAAATTGAGCCTTTTATTTTTTTATTTCTTAGCCGAATAGAAGTTTCCCTGTATAATTAAATCAATTTATCTCAAAATGTAAATTTTAATGTGCGATGTACCTTTTCTGAGAAACTACTGTTCACAGGTATGTAAGTTTATAATGATGAATTACTTATAATGATGTCTAATATATACTAAAATGAGCTTTTTGTAAAAAACTCAAAAATTTAATTTTTACAAATTTTTTAAGTAAAAAATGGGTCAAATTTCGCAATGTTTGATAAAATATTTCCTAATTTATTAAAAAATTCAAAATTACCTCAAAGCTCTTTTTAGTATAATGAGAGAGGTGTACTTTAATAGTATGAAAAATTTCAAGCATGTACATAAAACAGATTTTGAGAAAAGGTACATCGAAAACAGCCAATTTAACATTGTCAGTACAGAGAGAGAGAGAGGTTTCCAACTCCTCTTAAAAGCGCGAGAGCCGATTTCGGCTAAACTTCTCCAAACATGTGATGAAAGATCAAAAGTGTATTAAGGTATCCGAACACGTTGAAAATGACCAAATTCAGACAAGACTGATATTTTTGTTTTCTGTTTTATTTAATACATCTATATTTTGGATTTACAAAACATACCTTGTTTTGATTCTATGCTTCTTAGAGGCCAAGTTACAATCAATTTTATTAAGTTAGAAAAACCGGAAGTGGGTCTTTGATTTACCAGAAGTGGGCATTTAAATTATTCGAAATCTATCATGGCGAGTCTGATCCCACAAAATATTACAAATATATTTCTATAAAACTTTTTGCACCTGATATTTATGCTATTTTCTAGAGAATGTACTAAAATATTTCTTACAGTATGAAAATTATTTGAATTAGGGCATGTTATTTAAATAATGGTCTCATAAAAGAGTTATCTTTCTTATAACGTTTACTCAATCATCTCTAAAAGTTTCAAATTTTAATAAAACATTAAAATTTTAGAACATTCTCTAGATAAATGCCTCTAGATTGTTTTGGTAATTCTTTTATTAATATAAGTTTATTTCATGTTTCTCTAATTGCTTTGAAGTTTTACAAAAATATTGCTAAAATTTCACATATAATTGTGATTTTTATGAAATTTATTTTAAATATTGTTGATTAAATATTAGTATTTATTGGTATTGAATCCTAAAAAAGCCTTTATATGTTTAAATATGTCATTTTGTCAAAAAGTACTCTGATCGTGGTCGGATACCTTAAAAAACGTATCTAAAAACATTGAAACAAGAATAGATAATGTGTATACAAAACCGAAAATGTAAAATATCAAATAAGGTATAAGAAATCTAATCTTAAAAATGAAAACAAATAGATTTGGGAAAGGAGGTCCCCCACCAAGTCAGTTAAACTAAGCGAAGAGCAAGTATTTCAGTTAGTAATGTTACGAATTTTGTATAAAATACTGTAAATAATTTGCATTTGGATGTGTAATGAATTTCTCTATTGCTCTATATTATATTTATTTTGTGTTAAAATTGTAATATTCCTAAGAAACGCCGTCCCTCACATTCTAATGGTGATTCAATGGGAACTTGGCGAAATCATGACGCTTAAGATAAGATGGCATAATTTTTGGCGACGAAGGCGACTTAGCGGCAAATTTGGCGACCATTTTTGGTGAATTCAGGACCCTCTAGAAACTTCTGGAAATTTGTGGAGGAACCACAAATTAGAAGACCTATGATGCAAGCGGATCTTTCTCGAAAGATCCGCGAGGCCTATAAATAGAGAAATACTCACAAAAAAATGAGTTAGTATTGTTTTGAATAGCGAATAGTAGATTTGCCTTGACCGTGATTACCGATTAGCTCGGCTGTTGAATAGGACGATCGGTGCTTGTGAATTACATACGTGTATTGTAGACACTGATAATTGAGTCTGAGTGCTGTTGAAGGTGTGTAGACCTTCTGAGATTTATTCTGCAAATTTCAATGTGCATTCCGTGTTGCAAGGATTGTTTTTCCAACGATAAATTGCCATCGCTCTTAAAGAACTGTCTTGTTCTTTGCGACTGATTTGCGTAAAATCCTCGAACCCCGAATAATGTAACAATATATAAAGCAGCTAGAAAAATACCTTTTTCACCGCCATCTTACCTCTCTGTTGAACCTAATAATTGTCCAATATATAAAATCCTATTAAACTGTTGTCAAACCATGTTTCTTCTTGCTCTTTGCAATGCTTTATTTCGAAAGAATTTTCCATCACGATCTGAAAAACAAATTTCCCTCAATCCATAAAATAACAAAGGTATCCTTTATCGATTTTAGTAGCCATGACAACGAAAATGACGTATAAATGCTCGCAAAATAGAAATCGATCCTTGGAGCATTCAGAGGAAAATCGCAGCCAAAGAGTGAGAGAAAAATAATGGAAGAGCATTTGAGACATGTAATCGATTTTTAAACTATGTATGGGATATTTGGATGCGTTTATGAAATTTCAATATCTACCATAATTTAATATTTTATTTATTTATTTTTCAAAACAATGTTTACGTCTTTCCCTTTGTAAAGTAATTCTGAAATAAGTTTTCGAATGTTCTTATCAGAAGCGTACACAGACCTTTGTTATGGTTTGCGTGTTTGGGAGGGGAGGTTTATATTCTAAGAAACACCTAATGTAGACAAAAGCATCGAGGAAAAATCTTAATGGTAAAAATTAAAAATTTGTTGATCTGTAGGGTGTGTGGTGGGGTTAGGGGTGGGGAGTTAACCCCAATGCACGTAAGTTATTTGGAAATACTTTTGGAATTGTTTTAGAAAAGGCTTTGTACTTAAAGTAATAGACAAATTAACGAATTATTATTTTTTTATTTTAAAATATTGTTTTATTTAACCGAGATTTTAAACAAAATTTTTAATAGAAATATATAGCAAGTATTAGAGAATCATTGTAAGCGAAAATCCTTACATAATTTACCAAGCATTCTCTGCTGATATACATTGAAGGAATTTAGAAAAGATTCATGTTATTAGTGTGGTATGCATGTATATTTATTTATATATTTCTAAAAATATTAACAATTTTCTTAACAAAAAATTATTAAATAAAAAATATTATGATAAGAAAATATGTTTCTTGTTTCAAAATTGAACCATGTTCACCTGCAAATAATTTCATTATAAAATTATATATATATATATATATATATATATATATATATATGTAAGGATAATTAAATTAGATTAAAAATTAAATTCCCTATCTAGCACTTGACTCATCTTTCTCAGTTCCCATCTTCAAGTATCAAACTAATCCCCCATTTATTTCTTCCAAACATATGGCCTAGCCAATAAACATGTCTAATTCCAGATCGTTAGATTTAATAGTCAACATATGTCAGCATTAACTTACAAGCACCCTCTTCAAAGCAGCGATACTTACCATATGTTTTTCAAGTGTTATCCACTCGAAACCACCACCATGGCGTGCTTTTTCCTCCCCTGCTCTCGGTGTCAGAACAGATGTACAAATGAAAGAATAAAGGTCGTCTTTTCACTTTTCTAACTTTAATCTGATTCTGTCTTAAAAATCATGACAGAATTAAAGCCGGCAGGATTTTTTTTATCTGCGAATGGATTTCAAATCTTAACGTAAAAAACTAATCTTTTTTATAAAATAATTTTAATGTAAAAACAAACGCCAACTGCGGTAATAAATGAAATGGAGAATTTGAGGGAACACCGAATGCACCGTATGCCTATATATGAAGACGTCGGATTGCCGGAATAAAAAATGATACGGAAAAAAAACGCGCTAATAATCCTCGGAAGAACATCGCTCTTAACACCGAGAAGAATGCAGTGTTTACCGCCGAACGATATTCTGTCTTTGCTGAAGAGGCCATTCAGTTTACCGTGAATGGAAGAGACATTCTAATGGAGAAAAAAGAAGAGAAGTGTGAATCCCTTATTCCCCCGTGATGAAAGACGTCACTCCCTTTCGCCAGAAAAATAAAAGGAAAAATCTTCTTCGCCGGAAAGTCTGCACGGTAATATTGTGAATTTGACCACCATATAATAATAGTGAAGTACCAACATTGAAAGAAAAATAAATAAATTAAATTTTACTAGTGAAATAACGTGACAACAGCATCTGGATTAATGTTCACCAAGGAGTTCTGCCGTTGCAAAGTGGAGGTCAGTTAAATTGTATATTTCCAATTTTAGTAACATTGAAGAACTGAGTTTTGCTGAACAGAACTTTACGAAAAAGAATAATATATGATATGATATGGCATTTAATTTTTATAATATAGTTGTGTTATAAATGAGATATTTTCTTTATATTTTAATTGAGAAAAACAAAGTATATAGGTTTAGTCATACAAAATTTTGAGAAATTTTTATATATACTTCTCAGAATTTTATCTTAAGATGTCGAATGAGTTAAGAGTTATAATAGAAATTGGTGTTTTAAAGTGAAAGATATAAATTAAGTTTTTAGAAAAATGACTAATGAGAGAACTAATACTAGAGATATTGATTTTTATAAGAAACAAAAGTAAAGTCAAGTTGTATTCTTTCTTCTCCATTGAATTCAATTGTTTTGTTAATTGTTTTATTCGGCAGTGGTCTTGTTGCATGTTATTTGGTTTTTTTTTATTTTGAAATTGTGTGTTTTGATATACCGGCCATATATCAGGATTCACTATTTCTCGAAATTTTCCTTATCTAAATTTAAAATTAATTTAATAACTTGAAGCTTATTTTTGGATATTACACAATGGATAAGCGAGAATACAATCATTATAATTTTGTATATGTCTCGAAACATTAAGAGGACAAACTTGTTTATTTTGATATGTACACCTCTCATTGTTTCTTATCAGCATCCCTGAACATCTGTGAGTTGATGACGCAGATTTCTCAGAGAGATGTGTTCAAAATTAAGTAAGGGGATACAATTTTATTAGTGAATGTGTGATGCAAGAGAGACTCAAGAATTTTTGTCTATGAAACGTATTTTTAGAGGGTTACGGAGGGATTCAAAATATTGCATGCGGTATTAAGTTACAATGAATATTGTGAAAATTTTTCAGAAATACTAAAAGTTATTATTGAAGTAAGTCCACTTTTCCGATTCAAAATAATAAAAAAGAGCTCTTATATTCTTATAATTTTTATATTTTATAACGCATATGAAATAAAACATTGTTTATTGTGTTGGATAGTGCATAGCAGTTGTGTGTTATACACCGTTTTCATATTATTAATAATTTCATTTTATTAGTGTCTATATATATATATTTTATCTTTTTAAAAATTGTATTTCATATATGCAAAATGTGTGTAACAATATAAGGTATTACTACGATGGCGCCAGAGTAGATTTTTATACAAAATTATTATTTTAACATTTGTATGATTTCATGTATTTTTATATTTATTATCTTATTGTTTGATATATTTTTTTCCAACATAATTTTTTTGAAAATATCTACCAGCTATAATACGAATCTATTATTATGAAGGAATAGGAGGAAACGCGAGCTCTTATTCTAGATGTCGAATATATTTGACAAAGCTAATCTTCATTTATATGTATGGAAATTCATTTTTATCAATTAATATGTTGGAAATGTCCTTACTGTGTTTGTTGTTATAGTTTAGTTTATTGTATTGCTTTTTGATTTTAGTATTACTATTGCGTAAATATTTCTACTGTGTTTAATATGTCTTTCTAAATAATGTTATGTATTGTTTTGTGTTTATTGAAAATTGATTAAGTTTGTAAAGAGAGAAAAAACACCACGCCATGACTCCCTTTTAAAATTGGGGGAAAATGTAAGGATAATTAAATTAGATTAAAAATTAAATTCCGTATCTAGCACTTGACTCATCTTTCTCAGTTCCCATCTTCAAGTATTAAACTAATCACCCATTTATTTCTTCCGAACATATGGCCTAGCCAATAAACATGTCTAATTCCAGATCATTAGATTTAATAGTCAACATATGTCAGCATTAACTTAAAGCACCCTCTTCAAAGCAGCGATACTTACCATATGTTTTTCAAGTGTTATCCATTTGAAACCACCACCATGGCGTGCTTTTTCCTCCCTGCTCTCGGTGTCAGAACAGATGTACAAATGAAAGAATAAAGGTCGTCTTTTCACTTTTCTAACTTTAATCTGATATGTCTTAAAAATCATGACATATATATATACATATATATATATATAAATATATATATATATATATATATATATATATATATATATATATATATATATATATATATATATATATATATATATATATATATATATATATAATAACATTATTATTTTTCAAAATTTCTGTTAAGACTATTTTTAACGTTAAATATCACATTTTTTACATTTCTTAGGAAATAGATGTTTTTATAAGAAAAAATGTGAAAACCGATGTAAAAAAGAAGTAATGCAGAATATAATTAAAGGTAAAAATCTTAAAATTTTGAAAAAATCCCTTCCCCCCAAAGCTAAATTTTTTTAAATATGAAATTTGAATTTAGATCAAAATGATTCTCATCAGAATCTAATTCGAGCAAGAATTTTAAAACGGAGGGGCCTTCGTGCAGAGTTTTGTGCAAAACAGAATACAATTTAATATTTAGACCTCATATATATATATCTAGATATATATTATAAATGCGAAAGTTTGTGAGGATGTTTGGGCGTCTTTCACGCAAAAACAACTGAATGGATTTTAAAGAAACTTTATAGTAATATAGCTTATACATCAGAATAGCACATAGACTATAATTTATAAAGATATTGTGAGAAGTGTCCAAAATATAACGATATTTGTCAAGTAAGTAGGAAAAGTTCTGCCATCTGCAAGCAATTCTGGCGTGTACTACAAAAACGCCCACGTCAGCATATATCCATCTTTTGTTTGTGAAAAAACTCTTTTTGTTTTGGCTACGCAAGGCACTCAGTTCTAATTAATTCCTGTGATCAGCATAATCCCTAATTTTTTTTTATTTCAGAATAAAACTAAGTTTTGAAGGGAGAGGTTGTTATAAATCTCTCTTTATTTGAATGTTTTTTAATGATTTTATTATGCACATTTGGTGGTAAGAAATTGATCTTTTTTTCAAAATAAATACTTTTATTGCTACTGGTACTTACAGTAGATAAACTTTGTCTTTCACACTACATCATTTGGAAATATTTGCATAGTTTGTTTGTGGTTAGTAGTTAATTTTAATTGAATAGAGGCGGATATTGCATTTTTATGTATAAAAATAATTATAACTACTGTACTGTATTTTTTGGAGTGAGTGAATATTAACGTCGCACTGTTCAGCTACACGAGGGATTTAGGCAACGGACCACGTAATTTTGAACCATGGTCAAGTGTGAGGACGACACCTGAGCTGGCACCCACTTCTTCTACCTACCACACCACACCAATTTAGGAGGAATATTCTACCAATACTTAGCAGGAATTTTCTTTGAAATCCACTCTTCCAAGATATATGGCAGCACGGGTTCTATGATGAGTATTTTAGCGGGGAAGGCGAACAGTTTTGCAGCAGATATGCGTTTTCAGCGGATTGCAAAGATTATTATTTTTGTCCCGAAAAATAGTTTATGTCAAATTTTAAGTGTCTTATGTTTTTGTATGTTAATGAAGACCTTAGAAAACGATTTGACTATTTATTTTAAGTGAACGGTGTATATAATTAATTTTACAGTGGAATATCTTTAATTAATTTATTATCTCTAACAGATTAAATTTCCCAAAGTGGAGTATTTTGTTTATGTATATCCCTTAATTTTCATTGTAGTGATCCAAAAAAAAATATATTGCATGAAAAAAACTGCAGTAAATCATAATGTGGTAGATAAAGCATTAACGTGCATTGCCCCCCTACACGGCGATTCTTACAAAGCTCTAATAAAGCTCGAGCTATGAAAGTAAGCTAGACATTTGCCAACTTGACTCTATCGTTATCTTTTTGCTGTGTTTTTCATTGAATCGCCATTATAATTTAAGAAACGGCTTTGCTTACAAATATTACAATTTTAACATAAAATAAATACAACAGAAAGTAATATTAATGTATTACACTTTCAGATATAAATTATTTACACTATTTTAAGCGTTCATTACGCAAAACTTTGAACAATGTATTACTCTTGCTGAGCAGAGATCAGCTTAGAGAGATATTTTCAAAAATCGACCTTCAAGAGCAGTGGCGGCGCTAGACCACGCGTGGACGTCGGCGAAATTAGGGTTCGCGAGGCCTCCTTTTTTCCCAGTCAAGAAAACGTTAAATTACATATGCCGAATTATAGTTAAACTAATGTATGAGTAAACGAGATGTATTGTTAATCAAATGATGACAAAAATTACACAAATAGAAATTAAAATAGACGAACTTTTCGGCTTTTGGCCTCACTGAACTTTTTCAGGATTATGTCACTAGCCGCTATTTCAGCTTCAATTGATAGAACTGATAACGCAGATAGTCTCTCGTGACTCATCGTGCTTCTCAAGTAGGTCTTAATCAATTTTAACTTAGAGAAGCTTCTCTCAGCGGAAGCTGTACTGACGGGAACTGTGAGCTTGATTCTAATTGTTATATAAACATTTGGATATATTTCTTCCAAATTATTTTCTAAAATGTACTGAATGAGTTGTTTCGTGTCGTTGATAGAGTCTAGTGAATTCGTTTCTAAAAGTTGGAGTTCTTCATATAGTTCGATAGGCTGTATGTCGCTGTTTTCGCCTTCCCGAAGTATTGTACGTAAATCACATTACAATACTTGAGAAGGTCATCATTTGATATCGAATTTAAATAACTGATATCATAAATAAAACCAAATTGTTCAAAATATTCACTGAGCGCTTTAAATCGACATTCGGTGTCGCCTATAATAGCATCAATCATTGTGTTAAAAAAGTTAACTCTGTACTGCATTTCAAAAGATTGAATAGGTTCATCAATATGTTTATAACCGAACATTCGTTTTCTCCTGGATGTTCTTTTTTCTTTAAATTGTAACTCAATTTCGAAAGTACTTTTCTCTACAAATAATCGAGCTTGTGCAACACTATTGTCAAATCTTGTATTACGGAATTCTTGAATCCAGCTGCAAAATGACCGTAAAGTATCAATAGCGACTTTCAAGTTGACTTGAACTGATTGCCATAGTTTGCTTATATTGTTCACACGTAGTAAAACCGCGTACCATACGTGTATCGCAACAATAAACTCAAAACTGAACATTTGATTTTAAGCGTCACAGTCGCTTAGAGTTTCAGAATCATCACTTTTATTTTTCAGCTCATTCACGCATTCGATAACATCATCAAATTGCAAAAATATTGCTTTCACTGCACCGATTCTACTTTCCCACCGTGTTTCAGACAGAGGTTTTAATGTCAATTTTAATTTAGTTTTCACAATATCCCAACGCTTACTTGACTTTGAAAACAGCACACAGATTTTATTGATGAAGCCAAAAAACGTTTTGGCTGTTGAAGAAGAGTTAGCTGCATCAATAATCAAAAGCAAATTCCAACTGTGGCATCCGCACGTCGTGAAGAATGCTCTTGGGTTTATATAGGAATTGCAAAATCTTAATATTATTGACATTTGTTCAACGCGGCTGACATCCCTGGTAAAAGTGAGTGAGTGACCCTGGTACTAAAAAGTTTAATGGAATTTTAGTTAAAAAGGTAAAATTGAAATTAAACCAATCCGAGCAAATTAAAAACAAAGATCGAGACTTTCTGTTACGGGTTGGAGTCAACGTGCGAGAATATTCTTCACGTTTCCAACCTTCAGCCTGCCACCATTCATCCGAAAATTTTTCTATTTCATTCACGGGAGTTAGTTTTTGTGGTGATTCCACCTCTTCTGCAACGTCGTATATAAGCATGTCTTCGTCTGATGTATCCTGTAAAGGTGTACTTTTTTTTTTTGAGGCGTCAATTGTGTGTCTATTTTGGAGGTAATACTTTAGGACGCCTTTTCTTGCGACTTTTTAAAGTTTGTTTTGCATCCTGGGATGTAAAAGGGAAGGTATCGGTTATAGAGGTTGCAGTTTCAACAGCAGGACATGTTTCCGCTGGTAAGGGTGTGAACATTGTCTTCATCTGATGTGTATTGGTGATTGAAGGTGTGTCATTAGATGTAGGATTAGGTGGTTGAGGCTCTGAGACAGTAGCTACTGTTGAAGTGGATGGCAGTTGATAAAGATGAGGCAGAGGTATTTAGGCTATTGTCAGGGGCAGCAGCAGAAGAAATGGGTTCAGGTAACCGAGATTCAGTTTGTGTGGTTGGTTTTATTGAAGATGCGGAGGGCAAGAGGTTTACCTGAGTGGTAGACGACGATGTGGAATTTGAAGTAATTGAAGGCGATGCATTTGGATGAGGTACGGATAATGGAGGTTTAAGTATTTGTAAAGGTGGGCACTTGACTTTAGTAATATTTTCATCTGTTTGTGTTGTACTGGTAGCAATGGAGGGTTTGGCAACTTGAGCGTAAGTTTGGGAGAACTGCGGGCAATTAATTTCCGGGCTTCAAAGTAGGATATGTTTCTATTTGTTTTAATGGTTTGAATTTCCTTTTCAGTTTTCCATTTAGGACAAAGTTTGGAATCGGCGGTATGAATCTGTGAACAGTTAATGCATTTTGGTTCTAGGGTACAATCTGTGAAGAATGCCCTACAGCTGCACACCTAGAACATGTGAGTTGTCCGCGGCAGGAATTTTGAGAATGACCGAACCTCTGGCATTTGAAACAGCGCAGAGGATTCGGTATATATGGACGTAATTTACAATTCAGGTAACCAGCTTTAATTTTTGATGGTAAGTTAGGGCTATTGAAAGTTAAAATTAAATGCTTAGTAGGAAAAAGTGACGTTTCTTTTTTATTTTAATTCTTCGGACTTCAGTAACCCCTTGGTCAGAAAGTCCGTCCAAGATTTCTGCTTCGGAGGCGCACAAAAGATCTGTTTCAGATATCACACCACGACAAGAATTTAAGGATCTATGAAGATTTACAATTAACGGACAGTCTAAAAATGTTTTGGTTAGCAAGAGAGATTTCGTTTGTAAGGCAGATGATGTTTCGATAAGCAAATCACCAGATCGTAATTTTTTGACCGATTTGGGTTCGCCATTCCTTGAATAGCTTTATGAATTGCAAATGGTGACTTTTGTAACATTTCATTGTTAGGAAGAGATAGGATTAAAAAAACGAGCATGTTCGGAAACTTTATCGATGTTGAGAGAGGGTAAAACAAGGCTTATACCATTCATGAGCTGAGCATCATGAGTTCGGTAGGGTGGGTTGGGGGGTTTTAAAAAATGCGTTTTGAGATTTTTTATTATTTTGATTTATTTTGAATTTTTTTTTTTTTTGAGAAAGGAGGAGGAGAATCCCTTTTGATTTCCAAAGGACCAGTTTGGTAGGGCTTGCCCTAGATTCAGCAACCAGTAGTGGCCTCGGGAGAGCCCCCCGCTCTGCAATGCAGGACCCCATCCAGGCACCACCTGGAACTACAAGACAGGCGGGATTATACACCAGCTGATAGAGCAGCCAGGACATGCTGGTTAGGCTGTCCCGGGCTCCTGTACTATCTGGCGGCCTGAGACGCAAACTCAGCTTTTCTCCTGTACCCTCTACATGGCCGCTTCCTCCAAGACCCCACCTCACTAGTCCAAAGGTCCTCAAAGTTCAAAACCCCGCTCCAAGTGCCAGTTTTCCCAGGGAGCAGTCCGTTGTGTCATCATACCAAAAGTGAAAAACATCAGACACAACTTCATTCCACTCAGTCCTGGTCTGCCACAGGACTTCGTGGCAGAAAAATAAAGATAAGAAGTTGAACACAAAAAAAAAAAAAATCAATAATCGAACATAAAAGAAGCAACAAAATCAAAATATGGAAAAAAATATAAGAAAATCAAATGAAAAGAGCATAGTATAAAATGGAAACCATAAAACGGTAGTAAAAAATATCAATTTTTTTAACCAGAAAAAAAGAAAGATGGAACAAAGTACATTGTTGAGTGTAGATCTGTGGTCTGGACGTGAAAAGAAGAAAAGGAAAATTGGAATGGCAAGAAAGAGGGCCGAAAATAGAGAACGATCACTAGGGTTCCCCGGGTTCGTGAAGCCCGTGTTTACCAAAGACAGTAAACCCCTAGGGAGAAGGAAAAGATCACTAGGGCACCTCGGGAGCGTGAAACCCGTACTCACCTAAAGGGAGGTGGGCCCCTGAGGGGCTGGTACGATCGAGCAAGAAGGCGTAGTATTTTGCTTGTTTAACTCTGTGTATAATTTCTTTAATAACTGATTTAGACATTAATTCATTTTGGATGTCGTGGCTCAGATAATGTTGAGTAAGTTGTTTTTCATTAATACGTTGCATGTGCTCCCGTAGGATCAGATCATATTTCTTTAACAACTTAAAAAAATCTATAAAATTGTCACTGTGTCTGCTATCGTTCAATTTAAGGGATTCTCGTTGAGCTCTAAATGATAAATTGTGTGAGGCTAAGTAGTTTATTATATCAATCATTCTTTCAAACAAATTATACCAGTACTTTTGCGATTCTTAATCAATCTCTCGTTATCCTTATCTATTGTTTTTCCGTGTTTGATTCTTTTATAGAATTCCATCCATTTAATCATGCATTCCATTGTTCATGTCTTTGCAATATCCGACTCAAATCTTTCCAGTCACAACATCCTTCTTTTACCACCTGTGTCTGCAAATGTGAAAAAAAGTCTACATGGAAAGCAATAAACTTTATCTCGAAAAATGGAGTAAACTAACCATCTGCGATGTTGCGTTTCGCCGTTACTTAATTTTCGAGCGAAATGAAATTTAGTAAAATGTCTTTTATTTGCGTCTTTTGGGTAACTTTCATCAGATTTCTCTAGATCTTGATTGTGTCCGTTTTGAATTAGGTCATGACGCTGCGAATGGTTTCTGGAAATACCCACTTTCCTGGATCTAAGTCTATAAATGACTCTCTTAAATGAACTCCTTGCACTTGATTTTCTGAGTCACACATCGTTTCACTTTCTAACTCTTTATTGGGTTCAGACATTTGGATCATTGCAGATTCGTCCGATGTTGCAGGTAAAACTATATCAGAACTTTGAATAAAAGATTCATTTGACTCTGAAGCTAGCTCATAAACTAAAGTTTCTCCAGATGACTCTGAAGCAGTGACACTCGTAGAAGGTTTCTTGAGAAATTTCATCATACTGGAACTCAGAGCTTGGTTGGATACAACAGTTACAGCCTTTCTTTTTCTTTTTAATGCGCCGGATTCCCATTTCCTACCTATATCTCTTTCTCTAGTTGGTCCTCCAGACATGATGATCTAAAAATAAAAAAAACATTGAAATTAAATATTCATTTTATTAGATACCGACTTTCAAAATAGGCCCAGTAGCGTCAGAGTTAATAATAATGCGATACGGGATCTGCCAATTTGTTATAGTTCGATTTTTTTGTAGCAGAGTCCCAGTCGTGATAAACAACTATATATACGACAATGCTTTTTATGGAAAATTGAAAAAAATTGTTTTACTTAGACCTGGATTATTTTGTACTGAAAGAACACTAGATTCTCTAGTGCGGTGTTCTCTCAATGCAAAATAATCTAGATCTAGGCGCAACAATTTATTTCAATTTTCCATAAAAAGCATTGCCGTGTGTAGTGGCTAGATATATGAAAGGAAGAACTCGGTGAAAATAATATAATTGTTACAAATTTTGATGCATATAAAAACATACTCGAAAAGCTAAAATTTTCTGTTCTCGAGAAAAAAACACTAGCACAGTTTTAACTTAAAACTAGGTAACTATTCACTTTTTTAAATTTCGATTTCTATAGAGAAATACATTATACTTAAGACTTATAAAAGATACCTATGTATACCTATTGATGTTGACAAAATCATTGCGTTAAAGTCATTATAAAATTTCATATTGACTTACCTTATAACCTTCGAAATATGAACTAAATCACAATATAAATTAAAACTTTTATTCACTAAAACGCCACCGTGGTACTGACTCAGTTTACAACACAATAAAAAGAAATTTTGTCCATAAGAGTCTAGTCTGCTAGTGTAGCATTCACAAAAGGAATGATTATTTACGTTATGCTCACAGAAGAAATAAATATTTAAACGACACGGGGATTCCCCGTCTCGCGCGCTAAGTTGTTTAGTTTCCATAGTGTTGCCAGAAGATTCTGGATAATGCCCGTAAAGTGCTATAATCACTCTCTTCACTCGCGCAACTGTATGAAAATAAATAAAAATGAATAACTAAATTTTAAATAATTAAAAACTTTGCGAGGCCCCCTCAAGCGCGAGACCGTCGTAGGCTATTGAGCCAGTAACTTTCAACGCATTACTAGAAGATTCATGAAGATTAGATTCGTGAAGACGTCGTGCTGCGAGACGTACCAAAAAGCTGATATAAGCCAGCGGTAAATATAATTCACGTACGCTTAAAGTAAGCGTCAGTTTTTGAGCGACTTAGTTAAAGTTAATGAATGTTAAGGATTCGAATACGTGTGTTTCTTGGATCTCCTATTTCGGTAAACCTTACTTGAGTTTGAGCTAGATTATTAATTAATTGTATTCTTAGTAATTTAATTTAATATAAAGGCAAATCCCTTTAAGAGACGTAACATTATCGTATTATATGTTATCAGAGATTTTTGAGAAAATTATAATAATAAATAAATATTATTATTATTCAAAATGGCTCTTAGTGGTTCTTTGCCTCAAATTAATCTTGGTGTTCAAGGTGTGACCCAGGGGGTTCATCACAAGCTGCTGTTTTTTATTGTAGAATGTAAGCAATAGGCTTGGTCAAGGATGAAGGGAAATCGAAACTACCCCATAACTCTCTAAAAATACTTATAAGTAATTTTTTGAGCGTGTGTTTGATTGAAGGGTTAATAAAGCCTTAAAATAAAAACCAAAAATTGAGTTTTAATATTTTGGTCAATTTTACTTTGTCCATTGTTACATTGGTCTTATAGTGAACTCCCCCCTCATTTTACTGAATTTGCGGCCTGCGTGAAATACCTGTCATATATATGTGGCCCAGTGGGGAAAAAAGTTGAATACCCTAGTTCTAAATCATGAAATTTACCTTAAAAAGATTAAGTCAGACCAAATGGTCTTGTCACTACGATGCTGTTGAAGCCTTAAAAAATAATTATGGTTACATCATGAATATTCCTAAAACATATAGTGATAATGAAAAGGAGAAAATTGATTTTCGAAAAGAGGCAGTACATTTATTTAATACATTATCAAAACTCGAAACTGTCATTTTAATTATATTTTGGGAAGAAATTTTAGAAAGATTTAATTCACTTAACAAACAATTGCAGACACCTGGTTTGGACATCTCAGAAGGGAATAAGTTAATTATGCCATTAAAAACGTTTATAAGCAATGTACGACATGAACCAAATCAAAAACTAAAAGAGCATCAAGACGCGGCCAAAAAGTTAAGTCCTAGTGTAGAAACAGAATATAGTGATGTGAACAAGAGAAGGGTTATTTCAAAATTTGCCGATAAATCCACTGAAAAAGCTGTGTATGGGACAGAAAAATTTAAGAGACACGTTTATTGTTGCGTCAGATAAGCTAATCCCTTATTTAAACAGAAGTCAAGTATATAGCAAGAAACTATAAAATTTTTGATGGATATGCAAGATCAAAGTAAGGAGAACGTCGGCCTGGAGAGTGTACGCGCTATTATTGATTACTATTCAGATGACGTAGACCAAACATTTAGTAAATGAAGGTGTTCAATTCAAAACTTATCTAAAACAAGTGCTGAGCTACAGTCCTATACTTGTAGTGATATGTTCAATTTAATTTTTGAAAAGAAACTTATTGACTTTTTTCCAAATTTGTATACCATTTTAAAGATTTTTTTAACGTTTTCTATAATTAGTTGTGAGATGGAGCGTGCGTTCTCTAAAATGTCCTATATAGAAAACAAATATAGGACAACAATGACAAATACTAGTCTTAATTATTTATCACTTCTTTCTATTAATACTGATCTCCCCAAAGATTTAAAATGTAATGAGCAAATAAAAGAATTTGCAGTACAAAAGTGTAAATAAGTTTTTTTGTAAATTATGTTATTGTTTATAATGTATTTAAATTGTATGAAATAAAAAACCCCTTAAGTTTCGTATAGAGTCGAACCTCCATATTACGATTTTTTCTATATATCGAACTTCTCCTGGAACCAAGAGCATTTCACGATTTTCTTCGTAAAATAACCTCCCAATAGCTAAGTGAAATTTTCTATATAACGGACGTTTTTTTTCCTTGTGATTCACAATTTGTTTCCTTCCTATACTTAAAGTATTCCTGAACATTTCAAGTTATTTGCTGTTTAGCACATTTTATGGTGGTCATAAAACTGGATTCGGTTTTATTAGGTGCCTAACTCGCCGAGAACAATAGAATTCAGAACATTTTATCCCAAACCTGCTACTTTAGCCCTCCCATTGTCCAGTTAACTAGAAACATCTTCGATATCCTCTTTGGAGTTGTCTAGTGTTCTTGAAATAGTCTATGTTTATTTGTAGTGTTGATTAGTCGTACTAGTAATTTCGTTTTTTGTAGCTCGAAAATGTCAAAACGTAGGTGCTTGGACATCAGAGAAAAAAATTAATTTTTCAGGAATTGGATAAAGGCGTCAAGAAAAAGGATTGTGCTACAAAATTTCGTATTCCTCCAAACAGCCTATCAACTATTATAATAAATCGAGATAAGTTACAAAATTATAATTAATCCAATTCTTGTTAAAAAGTTTAAGATCATGTGTCTATGAAGATGTCGACGAGACAGTTTTGTTGTGGATACACACAATGCGAGATAAAAATGTTCAGATCTCTAGACCTTTCGTAATAGAGAAAGCTCATCAATTTTTTAAAACGATCCATTTCTATTTAGCAATGGATGACTAGAAAAATTTAAGAAAAGACACGGAAAAATACACCTGAAGGTATTTTTGGTGCATTGCAAAGATGTGAGGCGTATTATGAAACGAAGCATTTCTTCAAACAAAAAAACTCAAACAAAATTAACGGATTTTATGAGTAATAAAATTTAAGGGCGCATGTGATAATGTATTTTAAAATAAATTGTATGCTTTAAATTAGAAAATGTCCTTATATATATATATATATATATATATATATATATATATATATATATATATATATATATATATATATATATATATATATATATATATATATATATATATATATAAGAAATTCTTTAATTTTAACATAAAATGTTCTTCATGTTGATAATACAGTATATTCCTCGATATTCTTTTTTTCTTGTTTTACTTGCAGTTTTTTTTTTGATGGTTAAGATATGTAAAATAAATATTAATTTTTTAAAAAAAAGTGTGAATAATTATTTTTTTAATAGTGTTTACGAATTTAAAATAGGTTTTATGTGTTTTTTAATGTATATTGAAAAATGAATCTCTATATAACGAAAGTTTTTTCGGGATTTAGCGACTTCGTTAAATAGAGGTCCGACTGTATTTTAATTTTCCCGCACAAAAATTCGTTTTTGGAAAATGGCAAACATTTTAATTATTTAGGGGGCCGCCAGATATCATTAGCCCAGGGCCCGCAAAGGTCCCTGTCCGACCCTGTCTATCACGTTACTTTCTCGTCTTTTTCCGGCAGTTCCTAAGCTCTTTACATCTGTACTTGAAGTCTGTCGTAATGTCAAATCAAACCTGTGTGGGTGATCACTAAAGCTTACACAAGAAAAAAACTCGTACATATGCATGTAGGTAGTATGTAGCCTTGCTTTTTTATTTTATGCAGAGCACGACTAAGAACTGATGTTAAAGTAGTTTTGTTTATTTAAATATTTCACATATTTTTACTTCTTTACTTGATAAAACCTCACCAAGACAGAGCCCTCATTTTTCTTTTTGCACCAGGGCCTTTAGATACCTAGCTACGCCACTGCTCTTCAGGAAGTCATCTTAGTGAATGATGGTATTAAGACTGTCCTTGCTGTGTGTGTGTGATTCCAAATTCTTCCAACTTAAATCCTCGAGACAGTAAGCGATTTTACAACAGCATCTGTCGAACTCCTTCGATACTGTCGGTTGTCAAACTTGTTGAGTATTGATCCAAAAGTGGTCCATCATCCACTACTCCCGTCTCCTCCATTAAACCTGCCGTTCTGTGCACTGCATACGTTCCGTGCACCTGTACCAACAATACATGCGTTTTTTTCTGAGACAGATTTCCCTAATTTATAATAAAATTTTTTGTTCATCCGTTATTCCATTTCAATATGATGCAAGTTTTCGCACATACACCTTTCGACTGCCAGTAGGAAACTAGTTTCTTCGGTTTTTTGGGGGGAAATTTGTTGCGTACAGACTCTCAATTAGCTTCTGCACATAAATTTAAATGAATTATGTAAAGATAAATATTAACTGAAGTATTTTACAATTTGTTCCAACTCTATGTTTGTATAAAATCTTACAAATCATTAGATAGAAAAATATACTCAATATATTTCTTCAAATAAAGCCTTTTCACTCAAGAAGAGCTCAAGCACAAATTTTCTTAAATTTTTTTATCGTTTTACAATCTAAAATATCGCACTAAACACAAGTTTAAGGTTGTAATACAATTCAACTGAATTTAAACGAAAAATTCTTATATATATTTAGGGGATTATAATTCTACCGAGGATTTATTTAATTGGAAAACGTGGCACTGAAATAATTAGAAAAAGCAAGCAATGAAACATTTTTATTTCTTCGAAATCTCATTTTAAAACAATTTTGAAGTAATAATTCAACCAAAAAAGCATTTATTTTTAAAAATATTAATTTATGCTAAAGTGAAGAAAAAATTTAGGAAACTTAACTAAGTGTTAAATGTTCTGCTATTTGCATATTTTTATTACTGTTAACTCTGTGTTTAAAATGTGCGATTATGAATTCATTTCTGAAACAAATTATCTTAATTTTTTTAAGTTTTAGATGTTTTTGTAGTAACAGATAAAATATTTTTATAGCATACGTAAAAAAAAATATACTTAAGTCTGTCTCTTTTGAAATTTAGCACATACTTTTACAGTTGAATATTAAAAACAATCGTCAGAAAACAAATGTGAGCCGAAATGCAATGGCGTAACGTAAACCCCTGCACCACAAGGGTGGGAGCAGGTTTCTTAGGGGGCCCAAAGTCAGGCGGAAGCCAAGTACGTATTCAATCAATTTATAAAATACATTGAATGTATTAAAGACGCCACTGCCGAAATTTATACATTACTTTAACAAGCGATACCGTTTTATAGCGTAAGAAAAATTGATTCACAACATTTCATACATAGAAAAAAAATATGCGAATATTGTGGAAAAGTCTTAAAATTGGTCAATTTCGACAGACGTTTGAGTTTAAGAAACATTTTTTAAATAATGGATCAAAAGAGTTGTATGTTGATTATATTTTATGAGTAACTTGAGATAAAAATTGTTATCTAAGCGTGTGTGATTCTATCAAGGCAGTCAAATATTTTTAAGTAAGACAATTTTTTTACCATAACTTAAAAGTATCGAAGATTTCCCACTATATATATCAATGAAATGTCTTCTATAGTTCTGCCTGTGTTCTCAGTAGCTTAAGGCTCAAGGTCACGGACTCGGCGTGGAGCCAAGAGCTGCTAAAGACTCTCCATATAAAGGGGGCCTTTGCACTTTAAATTCCACAAGGCTCAAACATTTTCCCGTTGGCGAGGAGTGGAAGCTAGGAGAAGGGGTTCCAGGTCAAGTGCTGTCGTCATCCCTTGACCATAATACAAAATTTCGAGGTCCATCACTAATAACCTTCGTACAGCTTTGTATAGTGCGACGTTCAAATAACATGCTCTATCGCACTGCCACCTGTTGAAAATTTGAAGTAATATTTGCCATTGAGCATTACTTTTTTTCAGGCACTTTAGCTACGCATACCTCAATAATCTATCATGAAAGAAATTTTTCTATTTTTTTTAATAAATGATAAGATTATGTACAAGATTTTACACAATAAACAGAAAACAATATTTAAACTCAGACGATACTTAAAAATGGAATTTTTAATAAAATAATAATACAAATATTTTTTGGCTTATTCGATGTCATTTCTGTCACGATAAAATGTTATTAATATTATTTTCATTAGAGTTAATTTATTATTCATATTATTAATTTGAAATCCTATAAAAATATCAAATATTTTATGTCTCACTCTGAATCTAGATATATATTATAAATGCGAAAGTTTGTGAGGATGTTTGGCCGTTTTTCACGCAAAAACAACCGAATGGATTTTAATAAAACTTTACAGTACTATATGATGATCCCCCCCCCTGGGTCACACCTTGAACACCAAGATTAATTTGAGGCAAAGAACCACTAAGAGCCATTTTGAATAATAATAATATTTATTTATTATTATAATTTTCTCAAAAATCTCTGATAACATATAATACGATAATGTTACGTCTCTTAAAGGGATTTGCCTTTATATTAAATTAAATTACTAAGAGTACAAGTAATTAATAAGCTAGCTCAAACTCAAGTAAGGTTTACCGAAATAGGAGATCCGAGAAACACACGTATTCGAATCCTTAACTTTCATTAACTTTAACTAAGTCGCTCAAACTGACGCTTACTTTAAGGGCAGTCGGAAAGGCAAAATTTGATTTTTTTGACAATTTGAGATTTTTACATTTCCACATAGTACAGATTTTAACCTTTCTAAAAATACCTTACTTTAACCTCTAGGGTAAGTAGAAGCCCTAAAAACCTATTTTTAAATAATCGTTGAAACTGGACCACGCCCATTTGACAAGCGTAAAAGTAAACAAAGTTTTTTGTTTTGGCTTAAAAGTTGAGCGTCTGGTATAAATCAAAACATTTATCTTTTATTGTATAAATTGAGCCTTTTATTATTTTATTTCCTAACCCATTTGAAACTTCACTGTATTTTTAACGGTAAAATCAGTGTTTGTTTACACTTTCAAAACTGCGTTATAATTTTTGAACTCGCAAGTATTCTTTAACATTATTCAGCTTAAACTTTCAAAAAAATTGCTATAATATATCGACTTTACCATGCCTAGAGCATCGACTAAAGTATTTAAGAAACGAAGAGGAGTTTTTAATAAAGGAAGATGTAATAAAAGTAATGATGGTTGTGGTGAAAGCAATTCTACTGTTCCAAAGAACTCTGCTGATGAAAAAATTGTGCTGATGGTGCAAAGCTTTGTACTAATGAAACTGAGCCATCTGCCAGTGAGAGAAAAATTGTAAACATGGATATTTCATATTCGGATGAGGCTTTTTCTGGTTTCAGAAATGTTATTGTGGACATTAACCTTTTAGCTTGTGTGTTTTTGAAGCTGTAAATGTATAAAGTGTGAAAAACAGGACTCAGGTTGCACCTCAGTGAAAGTAACTGTGGTGAAGCTGTGAAGTTTCACTTAAAATGTCCTTCTTGTAAATATAACTATACTTTTTTTTAACTCCAAGAAATGCGATAGTTCTGAGAATTACGAACTGAATACCCGGCTAGTGTATGCTATGCGATGCATAGGTAAAGGTGCTGAGTCTGCTAGGATGTTTTGCGGTATCATGAATCTTCCCCGCCACCCACAAAATTCTCAAAGTACAACCACATTTTACTGCAGGCAACAAGAGAAACCTGTGAACACAGTATGGCAGAAGCTGTTCGTGAAGCCGTTGATGAAAATGATGGAAAAAGGGACCTTGCTGTTGCTGTTGATGGTAGCTGGCAGAAGCGTGGTTTTTCTTCGAAGAATGGCTTGTTGACAGTCACAAGTGTTGATACCGGCAAAGTTATAGATGTCGAAGTTTTTTCAAAACATTGTATTTGTCCGAACAAAACCAAGCATCTTCAAAATTGTAAGAGAAATTTTGAAGGCTACAGCGGTAAGATGGAAGTAGCTGGAGCTCTATCCATTTTTCAGCGTTCCCAGTCTCTCTACAATGTTCGGTACACAAAATATTTAGGAGATGGGGACTCCAAAGCATTTACTTCTATTGTCGAGAACAAAGTATATGGTGACCATTGCTCTGTCGAGAAATTAGAATGCATAGGTCATGTTATGAAAAGAATGGGGACACGTCTTCGACGCTTGAAAACTAAGATGAGAGGTCAAAAACTTTCTGACGGAAAGCCTTTATGCGGAAGAAATAGATTGACAGAGGCAGAAATCGACCGTCTGCAAGCATATTATGGTCTAGCTATCCGCAGAAATTTGTCTAGCGTGAAGGACATGCAACAAGCCATATGGGCAATATTTTTACACAAGCTATCAACCGATGAAAAACCTCAGCATGGATTTTGTCCCTCTGATTCAGATACGTGGTGCAAATTTAAAAAAGCAGAATTGCTTGGGGAGACTTATCATCACAAAAATAGTTTACCTGTGGATGTTGTGGAGGCCATGCGACCTGTTTTTAGGGATTTAGCTAATCCAGAATTGCTAAAAAAGTGTTTACATGGAGGTACGCAAAATCCTAACGAAAGTGTAAATAATGTAATATGGTCTCGTGTACCGAAGAAAAACATTTGTACAATTAGAAGTTTTGTCACTGGGTACATATGATGCAGTTTCCTCATTTATTATGGGGAATGTATCAAAACTAGAAATTTTGAGTAAAATGTGTATTGAGCCTGGTGATTACACGGTACAGGCGATGGAGTGCCTCGACAAACAGAGGCTGTTACGAGCAAAATACTATTGTTTACAAAAAACAAAGGAAGTTAGGAAGGAAAAAAGACTTAAAAGGAAGAAAGAAGATGATGAGCTACTAAAAAATGCTGATGATTTAGAATATGGAGCTAAAATGTTTTAATTAAAAAGTAATTATACGTTAAAATCAGTTTTTCTCAAAATGTCAATTTTTGATGTTCGATGTTCCTTTTCTTAGAAACTACTGTTCACAGGTATGTAAATTTTTTATGATATATTTATAATGATGGCTAATATATACTGAAATGAGTTTTTTGTAAAAAACCCCAAAATGTATTTTTTACAAATTTTTTTATGTGAAAAACGGGTTAACGTAAACTATGTTTGATAAAATATTTTATAAATTATGAAAAAATTCAAAATTAGCTAAAAGCTCATTTGAGTATAATGAGAAATGTGTATTTTAATTATATGAAAAATTTCAAGCATGTACATATAACAGATGGTGAGAAAATGTACCTCAAAAACAGCCAATTTAACATTGTCGGTATAGAGGTTTCCGACTGCCCTTTTAAGCGTACGTGAATTATATTTACCGCTGGCTTATATCAGCTTTCTGCTATGTCTAGCAGCACGACGTCTTCACGAATCTAATCTCCTTGAATCTTGTAGTAATGCGTTTAAAGTTAATGGCTCAATAGTCTACCATCATCTCTCATGCTATCTCGCAACTCCCGACTTAAATACCTTATCTAATTTAAATATCTCGTACCTCTTTTTGGAGTTGATTGGAAATATAAACGCGAATTTATATTCCCCAGAAAGACGCCTAAGAAGATTAGTGGAAAGGTTCTTTACAGATTAGTCACAATCCCCTCCAAAAAGAAAATGGGATTTATTCGAAGGTCACAAACGGCCTGAAAATAAATTGCGTAACTAATTCCTAGACTTCATTTATAGTCCCGACGACTTTAATATATATATATCTACCAATCGGATACTAAAAATTCTCCTTCCTTAATGGAAAGAAAAAAAATTACGACCTAAAACTACATTTTAAAGGACGTAACATTTACAGAATTAGATTTCCCTACACCACGCCCATTTGGCTCTGAGGAGAGGGGAAAACCACCGAAGTGGTAAAGAACCTGCCTGCGTGGTTTACTTAATTACTTAAAAATCTACTTAAATATTATAAAACATATTCGGACTTGCACCTTGCTTCTTTTGTTGAATATACAATGCTCAGGGTCAGTTACCCTGAAATGATAATTTCTTTGTGTGAAAAAACAAACATGTATAGTACATACAGATTCCTTCATTTTTTACATAACATTTTCATGTACATCAATTGAAGCATCTGGTTCCTTAACATTCCCATTCCATACATGCTGCGCTTGTTTGTATTAAATGTTAGCTCTACCTAATTACGCCGCGTCCCAAGTCACCAGATGTAAGATAAAATATACTCATATATATACATACAATTTCAAACATTTTTCAAAAAACAATAAAACAAACAACCAAAGGAATTGTCGCATTTTAGCGAAGTCATACATAGAAGTAAACAAAGGCATTCTTACAAATGTTTTCTCCATATTTATACAAAAAATTTAATACAAAAGCTGATTTTTCTCATCAAGAAAAAACACACTCATTGTAGTGTCCACTTTTGCTTGGCTTCTTAAATAAAAAATCCGCCCGTGACTTGCTTCATTGCAATAATTCTTCCGACCACTTGTTGGAAAGGAGAAAAGAAAGAAACAATACAACCTGATATTTTCTTTGTCCTTTATTCGTTCCTATCCACTGGATCTCCATCTAAGGCTTCCATCCTGAGGCTCCTTCTCCTGATATTGTTCTGTGGGATATTTTCCATTCCGATATTCCTCCACTCCTCTGGAAATCCTTCGGGTTGTCTTACATAGGCTGCGTAGGTAGTACGGACAAGGTCTCACTGCTGTCGCCTGTTTAGACCGGACAGGTCTCCTCTCAGCTGCCCTGTTGGTTCCGTTTTTAGTTGTCTTTGTCTCCCGGGCCTTGTTGAATTGTCCACTTCCTTCGTGCCTGCTCCCTTCTGTAGGTGACTTGTCCTGCCTGGAATCTTGTTGATGAGAAGGACCTGCAATGGACTGTGATCAATGGGAGGGGTTATTTGGTCTTCTGTATTTATAATTTCGAGATGAAACCGAGGACGGAATTGCTCTTTTTATCCCCTGTTTTGGTTCAGGAGTTTGTCTTTTCTGGTTCCTATGTTCGGACCCTGCAGAGAACGTTTTCTGCAAATTTTGGACCTCTTTAATTACTTCCTGTCCCCTGATCCATTTGACTCTACTTTACGTTTCAATCTCGGATCCTCCCATCCGGCATTACCCTTACTTGATTTATGACCTTTACCCTGCTCACTCGAGGTTTTCCTAGATGCTTTGAATTTTCCTGGTTGTGATCTACTTGACCTATCACTCGACCTCTGTCTTTCATATAATGTCTCAAGATGACTATCCGAACTAATCGTGTCGGATTGTCGTGGAGGGTACACTCGCACCTGATCACTATTAACTCTGTCACCCTTTTACCCTTCTTTAAAATAATTAAATTGTTATTCCGAACCTTCAACACTATATGGCCCTTCAAACTTAGGCATGAACTTTCCAACCACTCTCCTACCCGCAGCACTTATAAAATGAGTTTGTACCAACACCAAATCATTTACTTTGATGTTAACTTCCCTCCTTTTCCGATAATAATATTTTTCCCAATGTTTGTGTTGTTTCCGCATGTTCTGCCTTGCTTCATCGAATAATTTCTCAATGTTTCTTCCTACATATTTAGCTCTCTCTGTGACATTCATTAATTTACTAAAAGGTGTTATAATCTTTCTACCTAAGAATAACTCAACCGGAGTTTTATTTATTGTTTCGTTCACTGAAGTGCGCAGCGCAAAAGCGAATTCATGAAGAAATCGGTCCCAGTTTTCGTGATTTTCTTTTACAAAACAGGCTATATCAACTGGACTAAATTACGATTAACTCTTTCCGTTAAATTCGCCTGTGGCCTGTATGTTACCGTTTTCATATGTTTTATGTCCAACCTGTGACTTAAGCGTTCAAATACCTCTGATATAAATTGAGGACCGTTATCACTAATTAAAGAAATCGGAGCTACGTAACGTGAAATATAATTCTCAAAAAGGGCGTTAGCTATGGCCTGGGCCGAAGCTTTTCATAAAGGAATAAGCTCACTCCACTTAGTGAAATGATCAGTTATTACTAATAAAAATCTATATCTTTCGGGTCGGGATGCAGGGTAGGGGCCTAATAGGTCTAACGTTACAATTTCATTGGGGTAATTCGATACTGTCGGAATTAAACGACCAGCTGGTAGCACGTTTTTGTAATTAAATTTTTGACACAGGTCACAGGTTGATACATATTCAAATATATATTTCCTCATATATGGAAAATAACATGTGTCGCGCAATTTTAAATAGGTCTTCCTCTTTCCTAGATGGCCTGCTAATGGCAGATCATGAAATTCTTTCATTATTGCTTCACGAAGTGATCTAGGAATATACACTCTTAGTTCTCCAAGAGTTGTAGAATATTTCGCGTAAAAGAGTAGACCATCTATAAGTTTAAAATCCTGGGACCAACCCTCGCATATAGTCACATTAACGAAACCGTCGTCTGGGTTTTCTAAATAATGATAGATGTGTCCTAACTCAGGATCTTCCCTTTGCTCTCGAATGAGTTGTTCTCGGGAGTTTAAGGCGAGGGCTCGAAGAGCTGCACACGAAATTTGTGATCCATCCAGATTGCCTACTGGATTCCTAGACAATACGTCCGCGACAACGTTTTGGACCCCCGGTCGATGTTCCTATTCTATGTTGAACTCGCATAACTTGAGTGCCCGTCTAATCATTTGACTAGATAAGTTATTCCCATTCGTTAGCTTTGTTAATGCCGCGTGATCTGTGATTATCTTCACCGGCAGGGATCCGAAATAAGTTTTAAACTTATTTAAGGCCCATATCACCGCCATACATTCGTGTTCAGTAACAGTATAGTTTCGTTCCGCCTTATTGAGGGTTCTAGATGCGAATGCAATAGGTCTGTGGTTTTGATTAAGCCAGTGTTTCTCAAAGTGTGGGGCGCGCCCCCCTGGGGGGGCGCGATGACCCTACAAGGGGGGCGCGAGCGTATCGAAAATTTAAAGATTTAAAAAAAAATAACCGGAAAGAGAAGTAAAACAAAATGCTTTCTTCCATAATAAAAAAAAATACACACAACAACACTGACATAATTTATGTTTATTATCTGGCTTTTGTCCGTCATCAAATAGCTATCTTTGATCCCAAAACCAAATTAAAGAAAAAAAAACATTTTGTTTTATTTGCTGTATTTCCTCAATGAGAGATTTTTTTTATTACGGTTTAACATAAAATATTACTCATTAAAAGAAAAAACGAAACCCAGACCCTGAGAAAAATTCTAAGAAGATAAACAATTCACCACTGTAATTATTATTGAAATACTGTACATTAGTTGTAGGAAAAGAAAAGGAAGTCAGGATTCACTTTTCAGCCAGGCTGCATAGTACGTTTGCTAATCATTTGATTGACCTTCAATCTTATGGTATGGTTGTTATCAATATTAGTTCCCTCCCATCTTTTATGCGTTTGCTTTTCGCTTAGGGAAATTGTAAATAATTAAGTATTGCGATATTTGGAAAAGAATTGATTGGTTTAACATTTCTGTAGGATAATTGAAAAGTGTCTGATTTGATGTCTTGTACTTTTGAATCATTTTAGTTCAGTTTTATTGGATTTTTTCTCAAATCATCAAAGAATTGAATAGTCCTTGAAAGAAGGTAAGTATACTTTCTATAAATTAAAATATTCACTAGAATTCCGATTTGTATCATGTACAGTAAAAATAATTCTAAACAAATGATTGGGGTGACTGAGTCCCCCCGCACTACCATTAATGTTAGTATCGAGTACGCGCCTGCTCCCGGGTTAAAACATTTTGAAGTCTTCTCGCTTTAAATGTTAAAAAGTAACACAATTATTCTTCATCGGAATTTTATATTCTTTTTCATAATTTAACATTAATTCTAATTGCTAATTGTGTGAGGTTTAAAATTACAGTTCTTTTAAACAGTTATTTACAATTATAGCATTTATCTAAAAAAAATCATTTTATTTTACATTTTTGTATACTATGTCGTGCACACAGTTTTACTCTCCTTACAGTTCAGCTATTATATCAAGAATAATGTTTTATTTTTTTATAAAAAATGAACTCGTGCGAAGAGTCGGTGTTTCAGCCAGTATACGTTTGATGTATCAGTACTGAAGATGATATTTTATAAATAATTTCTTATTACTGAATTTGGCTGCGGTAGCCGAGTGGTATAGGTATCGGATCGTGGCTTGCCTTGTCACGAGTTCGAGCCCAGTACCACTAAAGACCCGCCGTGTAGGGCAGCGATGCACGTTAAATCTGTTGAGAGTTGAAACGTTTTCTCGTTGGTGTGGTGTGGTAGTTAGAAGAGAGGGGTGCCAGCTCAGGTGTCATCCACGTCACTTAACCATGGTTCAAAATTACGTGGTCCGTTGTCAAAAGCCCTCGTGCAGCTGAACAGTGCGATGTTAATATTCAATCAATCAATCTTATTACTAAATTAAGAACAAGTTTAATAATTATTAGGGACTTCTACGGGCTTGTCTTGTAGAGGAAAGTTTTTCAAAGGAAGGTTTAATATCAGAAATTGACACTTAAAGAGTTATTTTTTCTATATTTAGCTGAGATCTATATTTTGTCTTCAAGGCATCCACTGCAGAAAATCCGGTTTGAAAAAGGTAGGATGTTGAAAATGGTAATAGCATACGAAGTGCTTTTGTTTTCAGTACAGATAATTCCTCATCCACCTCTACCCCAAATTCAAAGAGCGATTTATTACAAAATTGCCTTTTAATTTTTCACTGGATGTGAAATCTTTGAAGATTTCTTCTTCGGAAGTTGAGAGCCCTTCTGGAGTATCTTGAAATAAATCCCTAATCCACTCGTAACTTGCTACCAAGCTGTCCTCATCCAGAAAATACTTTTTAAAATTCTTTGCCAACATAGCTAAATGATTTTACATGTTTTAAAAACAACTTTCACATGTTGTTCTACAGATTTGTAAGTTTTAACACATATCGAGCTGGGGCTTTTTTTCCATCATTTACTTCCGTAGTGGTAAATCCAAAATTTAAGTATTTTTGAGAAGATCGCCTTGATTTAATTTTCGGAACCATGCTCGTTCGTCTGTGTACTTGTCGATTCTTTATTATGGTGGAATGTTTGCTTACGACTTAAAAATGTATGCATGATATTGTTTTAATCTACTGCCGTAAATACTTAATTACCGTGAATTACAATTAACGTGTAAATAAAAAAAATGTACATTCAAGCTAGATTCGGTAGCTATAGGAGTATCGAGTCGACTAAAACTGACTGGAATTGTACGAGGAAAAGCATTTTTACATGTTTTGCGCAGACGTCCGATAGGTTGCCCAGACTCACGCAAACGTACCCTATAATGCAGATGTGATGGATATGATAGAGAGCGACATTGACTAGACTATTTTTGTAATGACATTTGTACTTTGAGAAATGAATGTTGAAGGAAATAAATCTTTAATTAAATACATCATTTTGCGATCTGTTCCAATTTAAAAATTAGAGAAAGAAAAATAACATAATTCTCTAAGTAATATATATTTTAAGTAATTTTCTAAAAATATATATATTACTTAAAAGTTACATATACACAAAATTTAATATACTTATCGTATTAATTTGTACGGTTTATAATTAAGATCGTATTGTAACTTTAGCGTCTCTCTCTCAAAGTGCATTTTTATTTCAGTAAATACTTTATTGTTGTACAGGGGGCAAGACAAAAATTATGATTGAAAATTGGGTCACCAGTATTGAAAGTTTGTGAAACACTGCTTTTAATGTATGAGTGTTGCACAGAGTATTTTATGACTAATTAATTAATACTAAATTAAGAACAAGTTTAATAATTATTAGCTACTTCCATGGGCTTGTCCTACAGAGCAAAGTTTTTGAAAGGAGTTTTAAGATAAGAAATTGACCCTCTGAGTACATTTTCTATATTTAGCTGATATCTATACTTTGTCTTCTAAGCAACCACCGCATTTTGTAATATGTTTCAATTTAAAAATCAGAGAAAGGAAAAATAACTTAGTAATTATCCTATTACTTAACTTTTTTTTGCTTAAAAGTAACATATGCAAAATTTAATACTTATGTCATGAATTTGTACGGTTTATAATAAATATTGTTGCTTTATCGTAAAAGTGCATTATTATTGCATTCAGTAAATTATTATGTATAAGGGGGCGCGATAAAAATTGTGATTGAAAAGGGGGGCGCCAGTATTGAAAGTTTGAGAAGCACTGGATTAAGCACATCACCAATTCCTACCCCTCTAGCATCAGTAAATAAGTTAAACTGTTCTGTAAAATTCGGGAATTGCATAACTGGTGAATCTGTTAATGCTCGTTTTATCTTATCAAAAGAATCCTGTGCTTCTGTCGACCAATTAAATTTAGCCCCCTTTTTCTTCAACCGATATAATGGTTCACATATATCTGCATACTTGGGTATAAATTTCTGATACCACCCCGCCATCCCTAAAAATTTCGACACTTCCTTGCTATTTTTAGGAGGTTTCATTTCTGTGATTGCCTTCACCTTACTATTGTCTGTTTCGATCCCTTCTTTACTAATTACGAGACCTAAATACTTCAATTTGTCACGTGCGAAGTGGCATTTATCCTTATTTAATGTTAGCCCTGCGTCTCTCAACAATGTAAATACCTGATTCAAATGATCTAAGTATTCATTAAACGATGGAGATGTGATGATAACATCATCCATATATACCGACACGAAGCACCCAATAACAGGTTTTAATATAATATCAATGGCTTTTTGGAAATTTGGCGCCGCCCCTGAAAGGCCGGAAGGCATTCTGAGGAATGCAAACGCGCCATTGCGAGTGATAAACGCGGTTTTCTCGATATCTTTTGGACTACTCGTCAATTGAAAATAACCACTTTTTAAATCCAATGTGGACATCACTCCGGTATGCGGAATGTTTTTGATTAGATCATCAATCACCGGTAATGGATATCGGGGGTATTTAGTTATTGCATTAAGTTTGCGATAATCAATCGCGAATCGATACGCCTCAGGAGAATCCGGAGGAAGGCCTTTATTCTTGCGCGTTAAAACTACTGGTGACGCGTATGGGGATTGAATAGGACGGATCGTACCCTCTTGCAACATTTTCTCAATGTGATAATCGATTATTCCTTGTTTGACCCTATCATATCGGTAGGGTCTCGACACTACCGGTCCCTTGTCCCCAGTATCGATTTCATGGTATAAAACATGAGTTAACCCCGGCTGATCTGAAAATAGCCCTTTAAAACCATTAAACAAATTCCTTAATTTTTGTTTTTGTCCTTCACCTAGCTTTGTATCTCATAGATCAATCTCGACCGGCTTGTCCATTTTCTGCAACTCCTTAATTTGGTTATCTCGAATGATCAGCGATTTGTGATCGAAATCTAAAGTTAATTTGGACTCTTTCATAAAATCAGTGCCTAAAATGCATTGGTACTGCATATTGTTAAGAATGTGAAATTCCCAGGTTTTCTGGAATTCTCGGATCCGAATCTGTAATTCGACCCGACCTAAGTGACAACACGGGGCCCTTGCGCCGTCACTACTCTATCTTTCGTCTTTTGACGAGGTCGATACGAAAAATATTTGCGATAGACCTCTTCCGATATGAAAGATTTCTCCACCCCCGTGTCCCAAAGGGCTGTAATGAATGTCTCATTTAAAAGAATAGGGACATACGGTAAATCTACTGGAGTCATTCGTAATGAGGGTACCCTAATAGTTTGGTGTTCTGTATCTGGAGGATTTTCCGTACCTCGCAAACGATCACCCCCCTACTCGCATCGATTACTTAAAAGTTTAAATATCTGTTTCGATCATTCTGACGTCCGAAAGCACTATTCCTCGAACCACCTTGTCAACCGCCTTGATTGTGGAATCCATGATCCGATTGACCACCTCGGCGTCGACCATCGAATCTCTGATTATCCATAACACCTTGACTCTCAAATCTATTGAACTCTCTCCGTGGTCTACTATTGTCCGAGTATCTATTGTTACCTCTCGTTTCCCTCCAATTTTCTTGTCGATTCCTATTAGGGAAACGATTGTTCTCGGTTGGTTGTATATTTCTGAATTCCCAACTCGAACCTCTGATCTTTCCATTTAGAAACCGTTCCTCATACTTGTCAATAATTTGTAGGAGGTTAGATGTGGTTTGCGGATTCCTAACCTCTACATAATCCAAAATCTGAGGTTCAAACCTACTAATAATATGATCGATCAATTTTTCCTCCGTGTGATTTCGAGTTTTAAGTTTTTGTGAATCTTCAACAAATCATACACAAAATCAGACGGTGTTTGGTTATGCTTTTGAGATGATGAATAGAAACGCGTTTCTAGCTCCGACCTATTTCTAACCACGGGGAACTGTTCTGACAACGCTTGCTTTAAGTGCGCGTAATCCGTCGCCTTGTCTTCAACAACCCTATAACCTCAAACCAATCTAGTGCCCGTCCTGTGAGATGACCCTTTAAATATGCACAAGAGAGTTGTGTGGGTATCTCGTAATATGTTAAGTTATTATCCATATTTTCCAAAAATTCGACCACATTCTCCACCCCCGAAAAATACTGCTCAGGGATGATTCGAAAATTAGATCCGACTCTAAACTCGGGATTTACTCGTTGGGCGCCACTGTGATGACCCCATCTCCCTGTGTCACACCTTGAGCACCAAGATTAATTTGAGGCAAAGAACCACTAAGAGCCATTTTGAATAATAATAATATTTATTTATTATTATAATTTTCTCAAAAATCTCTGATAACATTTAATACGATAATGTTACGTCTCTTAAAGGGATTTGCCTTTATATTAAATTAAATTACTAAGAATACAATTAATTAATAATCTAGCTCAAACTCAAGTAAGGTTTACCGAAATAGGAGATCCGAGAAACACACGTATTCGAATCCTTAACTTTCATTAACTTTAACTAAGTCGCTCAAACTGACGCTTAATTTAAGCGTACGTGAATTATATTTACCACTGGCTTATATCAACTTTCTGGTACGTCTCGCAGCACGACGTCTTCACGAATCTAATCTCCTTGAATCTTCTAGTAATGCGTTTAAAGTCACTGGCTCAATAGCCTACCATCATCTCTCTTGCTATCTCGCAACTCTCGACTTAAATACCTTAACTAATTTAAATATCCCGTACCTCTTTTTGGAGTTGATTGGAAATAAACGCGAATTTGTATTCCCCAGAAAGACGCCTAAGACGAATAGTGGAAAGGTTCCGTACAGATTCGTCACAAGCTTGATTAAAAAGACTGACAGATTTGATTGCTTTATTGATAGAATTTCCCTCTAAGTTTTAGTTCATTGCTGTTAAATAATTGAACTTTTTAGTCCAATGAGACTTAGAAAAGGCCACAAGTTGAGTATCGCTGATGTAGAAGTTACAACCTATGAGTCGCAGCAGAAAAGAAAACATATATTTGTCGAACTAAACCAAAGAAGTTCAGGATTTCTCAGTTGCAATCTTAACTAATTCTGCACCAACTAGATTAAGAGAATGTGCAGCATACGGTGCATGGTTTGAGAATTTATTGTTTTCTTTTAAAAGAGCTTGCACACCATTATATTGACTGGACATATTGGCAGATTTGTCAAATGACTGTTACCTACAATTATCCAATAGCAGTCCATTTACTTCTAAAAATTCTTGTAGAGAATTAAATAAATATAAGCCAGTGTGGCTATATATACGTAAGGATAATTAAACTAGATTAAAAATTAAATACCCTATTTATCACTTAACTCATCTTTCTCAGTTCCTTTTCAAGTATCAAACTAATCCCCCATTTATTTCTTCCAAACATATGGCCTAGCCAATAAACAAGTCTAATTGCAGATCGTTATATATAATAGCCCCCATATGTCAGCATTAACTTTCAAGTACAATCATAAAATCCGCATCTGTGTTTAAAATGTTACCCACTTAAAACACCCCGGGGCGTTCTTTTTCTCTCTGCCCTCTCAGCGTCAGAGCTTGTACAGATTTCATCGAATAAAGACCCTTTTTAAAAAAAATAAGACTGATTCTGACTTCAAAAAACATGTCAGAATTAAAGCCGGCAGAATTTTTATCTGCGAATAGATTTCAAATATTAACGTAAAAAAACTAATCTTTTTTAAAATAATTTTAATATAATAACTAACGCCAATGATCGTAATATCTGATAAGGAGAATTTGATGGAACACCGACGGCGCTCTACATATCTTTGCTGAAGACGTCGGGTAGCTGGAATTAATCTATGGTACGGAAAAAAAGAAGAAACGACACCGAAAAGAAACCGTTTTACCACCGAACGATATTCTGTCTTTGCTGAAGAGGCCAGGCAGTTTGCCGTAAGTGGAAGAAAAGTTCTAATGGCGAAAAAAAAGAGAAGCGTCGATCCCCCATACCCCCGTGATGAAAGACGTAACTCTTGCTGCCAGAGAAATAAAGAAAAGGAAAAAAATCTTCTTCGCCGGAAAGTCTGCACGGTAATACTATGAATTTGACCACCATCGAATAATAGTGAGGTGCCAACATTGGGGGGGGATAAATGGATAAAATTCTATTGGTGAAATAAAGTGACAACAACATCTGGTTTGCTGTTCACCAGGGGTTTCTGCCGCTGCGAAGTGGAGGTCAGTTAAATTATATATTTCCAATTGTAATAACATTGAAGTAACTGAATTTTTCTGAACAGAACTTTACGAAAAAGAATAATAGATGATATGATATGATATTTAATTTTTATAATATAGTTGTGTTAAATGAGATATTTTCTTTACATTTTAATTGAGAGAACAAAGTGTATAGGTTTTGTCATACAAAATTTTGAAATTTTAATATACTTCTTATAATTTTATCTTAAGATGTCGAATAAGTTAACAGTTATAATAGAAATTGGTGTTTTAAAGTTGAAAGATATAAATTAAGTTTTTAGAAAAATGACTAATGTACTAGTACTGGTGATATTGATTTTTATAAGAAACAAAAGTAAAATCACGTTGTATTCTTTTTTCTCCACTGAATTTTATTGTTTTGTTAATTATTTTACTCAGCAGTAATCTTATTGCATGTCATTTAATTTTTTTTATTTTGAAATTGTGTGTTTTGATATACCGGCCATATATCAGGATTCACTATATCTCGAAATTTTCCTTATCTAAATTTAAAATTAATTTAATAACGTGAAGCTTATTTTTGGATATTACACAATGGATAAGCGAGAATACAATCATTATAATTTTGTATATGTCTCGAAACATTAAAAGGACAAACTTGTTTAGTTTGATATGTACACCTCTCATTGTTTCTTATCAGCATCCCTGAACACCTGTGAGTTGATGACGCAGATTTCTCAGAGAGATGTGTTCAAAATTAAGTAAGGGAATACAGTTTTATTAGTGAATGTGTGATGCAAGAGAGACTCAAGAATTTTTGTCTATGAAACGTATTTTTAGAGGGTTACGGAGGGATTCAAAATATTGCATGCGGTATTAAGTTACAGTGAATATTGAGAAAATTTTCATAAATACTAAAGGTGATTATATTGAAGTGAGTCCACTTTTCCGACTCACAAATTAAAAAAAAGAGCTCTTATATTCTTTTATTCCTATATTTTTATATTTTTATATTTTATAATGCATATAAAATGAAATATTGTTTATTGTTTTGAATAGTGCAAATAAGTTGTTGTACACCGTTTTCATATTATTAATAATTTCATTTTATTAGTGTCTATTTTTTTTATCTTTTTAAAAATGTGTTTCATGTATGAAAAATTTAGTGTAACAATGGCGCCAGAGTAGATTTTTATACAAAATTATTATTTTAATATTTGTATGATATCATATATTTTTATATCTATTATCTTTTTGTTTGATATGATATTATTTTCAAATATAAAATTTTTTTTTGAAAACATTATCTGCTAGCTATTATACGAATCTATTATTATGAAGGAATGGGAGGAAACGCGAGCTCTTATTCTGGATGTCGAACAGATTTGAACAAACTAATCTTCATTTATATGTACGGAAATTCATTTTTATCAATTAATAGTTTGGAAGTGCCATTACTATGTTTGTTCTTATAGTTTCGCGTTTATTGTATTGCATTTTGATTTTAGTATTCCTATTGCATAAATATTTCTAATTTTGTGTAATATGTCTTTCTAAATGATGTTATGTATTGCTTAGTGTTATGATGTTATGTATTGTTTAGTGTTGAAAATTGATTAAGTTTATAAAGAGAGAAAAAATCACGCCATGACTCCCTTTTAAAATTGGGGGGTAAATGTAAGGATAATTAAATTAGATTAAAAATTAAATTCCCTTTGTAGCTCTTAACTCATCTTTCTCAGTTCATTTTCAAGTATCAAACTAATCACCCATTTGTTTCTTCCGAACATATGGCCTAATTGCAGATCGTTAGATTTAATAGCCCCCATATGTCAGCATTAACGTTTAAGTACAATCATAAAATCCGCAATACTTACCGCATCTGTGCTTAAAATGTTACCCACTTAAAATACCCCGTGGCGTTCTTTTTCTCTCTACCCTCTCAGCGTCAGAGCATGTACAGATTTCATCGAATAAAGATCCATTTTTAAAAATTAAGTCTGATTCTGACTTCAAAAATGTCATATATATATATATATATATATATATATATATATATATATATATATATATATATATATAAATTCAATATATAATCATATACATGTACATACACATATATATAAATTTATACATATATATATATATATACACAAATATATAAACGAAAATTTAAATAAACATATAGTTATATACCTAAGATAACTAAAATTAGGAAGAAGACACATATTATAATGACAAACTCCTGGCCTTAGGAACCAGGATTGCAGGTTTAAACAAGTTTTGCGGCCAGCCAACCTTCACCTGTAATTTGTCATACTAAGTACCAAGAGGAAAGGAAATAATTATATATGTAGAATTTAAATATTAAAAAATCATTAAAGTAAATAACATAGGAACAAAAACATAACCTACTAATTCGGAGTGTAAACGATGGCCAAGAGTGCAGTAACGTGTTCCCGCCAAATACGAGGGGTGAGAGCAGAATCGCATAAAATTAATTGCGATACGATAATAAGAAAATTATATATATATATATATATATATATATATATATACTTTTAAAAAAATCATAAAAATAATAATCATATAAAAATTAGTTTAAAATTTAAAAGAAACTTAAAAAATATATATTAAAAAAATTTAATAAGCCTGTGGCGCCATCTATTTAATAATTGTAAAATAAATTAGATACTGTCTAAATTTAAAAATCATTACAAAATATAATAACAGTAAATAATTACAGTAATACAAATTGTATAAAAAAACATTATAAATATAATTACAAAGAAAGTTAGCAGGATATCCATGTTCAATACAGTGATTAAATTTTTTTTTAAGATTTAAAAAATATTTGCTTTATCGCTAACTAATATATTATTGCGATAAATATAGTTAAAAATAATATTTCTATATATAGATATTGATAAATTAGAATTCCAGTAAGGCACTTTGATGATATTAAAATTAAAGGCATCTCTTTTATCATAAATATTACTATGTAGTTTCAAATCCTTAATATACAGTGTTACATCTAGGTAATTTGTTTTGATTGGATTATTATTAAATATATATATTTGTATATATATATTTGTATATATATATATATATTTGTATATATATATTTGTATATACTAATCTTAATTAATAAGACTTATCTTTCACACACTTTTCCCCGAAAATAATTATCGTAGTACATTAGCAAATTGGTCATTGTGGGACAAATCTGGTGTTGAATCCATCCCAATTGAATAGTATTTTGTGAAATTGTTATATATTTGAGTTGTAATTGTTTTAATGAGATTTGCTTGCCCATGATCTCAATTATTTCCTCATATATTGTTCTTGATAAGTACGATAGTAACAATTTTGGTCGCAATTCTCGCTGTTCAATATGTTCACGAATGAATGGGTTGAATTCTGCTAGCAGTTCCAGGGCACCAATAAAATTGCCATTATGAGGTTAACCAAAAACTTCTTCGGTACCTCTAAATGCTAAACCTCTTATAGCCAAATGCTTTACAACCGTAATAACACGTTTGAGGATATTGTGGTAATATTCTGTATCTTTCCTTAGTTGCTCTTGTAACTGTTTATTTGAAACAGACTTATTTTCTTTTAGGGTCAACCAAACTAAAATTGAACTTTTATGTTCAATTGAATTTTCATGATTTACTAAACAACTTGTTACGTGTTTCTTATCAGAAAAGCCGGTTGTGTATTCTGAATATGTTTTAGAAAAAAGTTTACAAGTCAAAAAAAAATACCAATACTAATTGAATAACACGGCCAAGATCGTTCCAGCACTTGGCCATTTTTAAGTTTTTTGATGAAATGATTATTTGAAAATGATCTCTTTTTTTCTTTGTATTCTCTTACCGAGACAGAATATATAGTGTTTGGATCTTTGTTTTGAAAATAAGTCAGTTCATATGTGAAAGGATATAATCAATAAAATTATTACTTAGTAATTTAGGCCACGAACCCACGTCACCTTATTTTTCAAACTCAACCCCAATATTTTCTAAGTACTTTTCGGCCAGGGCATTATTGATGTCCTCTGGCTGAACAATATCTGTTTCAGAAGGCTATTGGTCATCGAGATCTTGCATATTTTCATCATTAATATTTGCATGTTGTGTTTCTCCGTTTTTTTTGGGGGGGGAGGGGGCTTCGTTCCTTCGTTTCCCTTTGGCTTGTTAATGTATCTGCGTTTGTTACTTTGTTCCATTGTAAAAAAATTTGAAATTTTGACACATTTAATTTTTTTTTCTCGATTTAACAGTAATTTTTGTTTTTCCGCTCCACTTTTATGTTTCCTGCCAGACATATTTAAATTGTTATCTAAGGACTTGATTTTCATGAAAATAAATTTAAGTCATAAAATTATGATAACTCAACCGACTGTGCTTAATAAACTAAAAGTATTCTATTAAATTTTTACAAAACAATATAGTGCATTTCTGTGATATATAAAAAACAAGCACCTAGTTTATTAAAAAAAATCACTCTCTATACTCGCTAAAACCTAAAACGCTGATTATTATTTATTTGCCCATCAGTTTCAAGGGGGTTTTATAAAAATAAACTTTAGAATTATTTGCCATACTTTAAATAAATGTTGTTTTTCTGTTGTCATCCATTATTTGCTGTTGCTACCTATACTTAAAAAAAACCCGATTTATTACGAAAATGAAGACAACTTTACTTTTATTCATAATTTTCGCGGGAAATCTCTATAATGTACATAAAATGTTTGTAATTTTTTTCCATCCTGTAAAAATAATTAAGTTAATCATCACAAATTGTTAGACAATATTCATATTTATGGGAAATCGAGATGTTTTCAATCCCTGAAAAATTGAAAATACAGAAAATACTTAAACGTAACTTCAATATCTTCCTACTTAAATAATTTAGAAATGTGTATTGGTACCAGGGGCGTAGCTACCGCCGTATCAATAATAACCCACGAGCTACAGAGGCCCCGACATGTGTAAGCAAAAAATCGTAAAATGCTATCAACAGTCCCATTAACAGAGCAGTCATTTTCAAAAAAAAGGCCCCCAAAGAATTTTGATACAATTCCCGCACAAGACTAGCTACGCCACTGATTGATACTTACCAGTGGCGCACACAAGGAGGGGGTCCTGGGGGTCCAACCGCCCCCCAAATCCCTTGATTTTTTTTCCGATTGATTATAATTCTAAGTATATAGTACGAAAAATTTAATTAAGTATTTGTTATTAATGATTAATTTTATTAATTATTGCTAATTATTTATTCAATAATTAGTTTTTTACTGTATTTTGTTCCCGAAAATCGACAAAATCAAAAAGAGCATCATACAAGAATGGTGAATTTTCATCCCCGGACCCCCCCTCAACCCTTGAAAAATTCCTGTGTGCGCTACTGATATTTACTTTTTACTTGAATAAACAGGCACCTTTTAATTTCAGGTATTCTGCACAGGTCACAGCAGCAAATCAGTATATTATTGTAACTTAGAATTAATATTGCACAAAAATAAATGGCTACAGAAATAGTGGCACTACGTTTGTATAAATGCTCGATGTTCGTCGGCGCCGCTCTATGATAGAGCCTATGTCTATTAGTTATTAATTTCCAAGTATTCGGTGGTAGAGCGGAAGGACATAAGAAAATTGCTAAAACGAGTTTTTTCTTGTGTAAACCTTAGTGACCACCCAGGTTCGATTTGACATTACGACAGACTTCAAGTACAGATGTAAAGAGCTTAGGAAGTACCGGAAAAAGACGAGAAAGTAACGTGATGGATATTAAAAATTTAAACAATAACGAACAAGATTTCGAATAGTAACATAGGTATTAGGAAACAAAACAAGGCAAATAAGGAATAGGTTTATTATATGAAGGTCAGACTTATATATATCTATTAACAACGAAACAACAATTTGGCTTACAATCTTTTCCTAGCTTTATTTTCCACAAAAAAAAAAAAAAAAAAGTTGCAATAGCTCCAGTTAAATCCAGCCTTGATGCGACTTTATTTTCAATTGCTATTAGCGATAAAGGTCGAAGTCGAGTGTGGCCCACGCAGTTTCTTTAAAAATTTTTAATTGGCTGAATCAAGGGTGTAAAACTCAAAGGCTGACTTAGGCCAAATAAAAAAGGTGTAACTTAAGGTGGGCCGCAAAGAAAATCAAAATTCATAGAGACGTAGGTTTATTTCGAATAAAACATAATAAACATATATAAAAGAACAAGAAAAATTTGATATGAACTTCCTCACTCTTGACATATCTTCTTTGCAACTATCTTTCGTATTTCGGGAGAAATTTTGATATTTTATTATATATTATTCCATGCCTATATATTGACTTTGCCGCAAAAATTCTCATTATGGACCGCATGCGGCCAGCGAATTTGACATCCCTGGGCTAAATGATGCACCAACTGCAATGCTTGTCTTGGCAACTCGTACGGTCTCATTTAAACTCAGCTACCCAATATTTTACTGTTGTAAACGAAGGAGCAGACTGGGGACGTTTTTCCGCTTAGGCACACAAGGCACTTACCTAGGGCGCAAAAGATTTGGGGGCGCAAAAATTGGAGTGTGAAAAAATGAAAAAATATCAAAATGTGTATCACCGCCTTGTGAGTTATGAGAGAAGCATTTCTGCCCATTAGAAAGTAAAGACTGAAATGAGATATACTATGGAAAATGAAAAGCTTAACAATTTGATGTTACGGTGCAATTAAATTGATATTAAAATGGAGATTGATTTGAATTGATGTCATTAATGATTTGGCAATGAGGAAAACTCGAAGAAAACCTTTGTTGTGCAAGTACAATGACAGTAACTCAACAAAGAATAAGAATGTCTAAAAGTAAAAGATAGTGAAGCGATGAAAACAGTTCATACAATAATGTGTACTAAATATTGTAATTAGAAACGATTTCATTAACATACTGCACGAGTACATTTCAGGTATTTTTTTTCTAAAAAGGGTGCGCGATATACAGCGCGTATATACCTAAAAATTAAAAAATTCAGTTTGAAATTGTAGTTTCACGTTATACGCAGGGCCGTTTTTAGCTTTCTCAATTTCATTTTGTTACGCCCCTCCACTATTTTGAAAGCACTTCACCCCACCCCATCAGTTCTTTCTTTGCCAGTTTTGGTTCGGGAAGGATTTTCCCTTAATTCTCTTATTCTTTCTTTATTTTTGCTCTTTAGAGAGTCTTTCCATTCTCCACCACTTATGGACCCTCCGTGTCCTGGATTGGCAGCCATAAGGAAAAGATAGGGGCATGGTTTGGGCACTCTTATTCATTTTTTACCTTACGGTATCACGGACCACCCACCTACCCTTTTGTAAATTAGTCCATTTATTCGAGCTATTTTTTGTTTCAAATGGGCTGCATTTTGGCAGCTAAGCAATTTACAGACACGACAAGTCCCCAAGAGTGCAAGTCATTCATTGGTGCCACCATCTAGTGGTGGCTTCGGCTACAAATTGTGACGTCTGAATTTTATTCAATTCAAACTCTTGGCGGATTCTAAATATTGTTGTGATTTATTTTTTTTTGTGTACCAGAGCCAAACTGATACTCAAGGAATTGTTTACATGCCACTAACCATATGACATGCGTGCCTACGATTTTCGCACCCACACGCTACCACGTAGCCACCAAGCCAAAATATCTCAGGCTTTTGAAAAAAAAATAGCATACTTATAGAACTACACAAGAACCTCTTAAATTTACAAGGTATTTTATTTTTATTTAATAGATAGTATTTCGATGTATGTAAATGCCCAACTTGTTTTAATGTTCATCTCTATTTTTAAGGCTATTATTTATATACACGACATATATTCCTTAAAGACCCAGTTCGCACGATCGCGGTGGTTAGACATGCTTATTTCTTTGAGATCCGAAATATTTGTATCTTTAAATACTACATTCTTCGGTCGTTAATTACACTCTACTGACTCCAATTAGACTTTGAAAAATAATAATAAAAAAATTATACCCCTCCCTGGAACGTGAAATGTTCCAGCGCGAATTTGCGGGCTGGGTCTTGAAGGAGTGCAATTCTTGTAAGGACGCCCCCTCGGGTGCCCTTCTCCTTGGTTCTCAGCGTGAGTAGGAATTAATGAAGAACTAGAAGCTGCCATCATCTTAATATAACAAGATCTTTACTTAAACCTCTAACACAGCTTTTCTCAAACTGTGGGGCGCCCCCTCCTTGGGGGCGTGATAACTCTACAAGGGCGGCGCGAGCTTGTTGAAAAATCGAAAACTGAAGATGACTTAAGAAAATTACTAATTTACCGAAATAAACAAACAAAATAAATTTTGGCATAATAAAAAATAAAAAGACACATTTCCACTGATACAATGCCCTTATACATGCACAATGTATTAATTTAACACTACTAAGTTAAGAACAAGTGGAATCCTTACTACTAACCCCATGGGCTTGTCATATACAAAATTAGACGCAAAAACTAACGCTTCTATTGATAACGTGTGCATTTTATGATAATTCCCTTAACTGCCGACTAAAAGTTACGCAATTCGCTCCTCAATGCCACTGTTTTCCAGGTAAGCGTGCGTATGTGATGTATTGGGGGGGAGAATAACTAAACAAATCCTCTGAAATAAGTAAAATCTTCGTAAACACTGTCAAGTCTCTTTTTTTACATTCCATTTCCTTCGGAATAATTTTATGAATAGCAGTGCACAGAAAAATCGTACTTCGGAAAGACGTATATTTGCGTCCAGGGGAAATAACGCTTTGGCTGAGCGAGACGTTTGTATACGCTCTTAAGAGGTTTAAGTCTTACTGTATCTTTAGCATCAAAGCATAGCATTATTGAATTCAATACATTGTCATTGTATGGAGGGGGGCGATGAAAATTATGATTGAATATTGGGTCGCAAATATTGGAAGTTTGAGAAGCACTTCTCTAACAGATTAGATAATAATATGATATGTGAGAGAATCTACGGTGGCTAAACACACAATATATATATAATACCGAAATAACGTAACCCGGACCACTATCAATAACTAACTCGCCTAATCTTAATTCCAATGCGATCACAGTTTCGAATATTTAAATAGTTACTCCTACCTTTATCGTCCCACGAAGTATCAATCTATTTAATCCTATTTGAAGTTGTGGTTCACTGGCGTGCAATGGTATGCACCTGGACCTGTGGGCTCTCTGTCACAGATAACTTCTGTTGGCTGTAATTTAACCTCTCAAAACCCCTTCACACTTGAATCACGGACTATTATATCATTCCCCAAATGCCACGCGGCTTACTCTAACTTCTGATATTTAAAAGCTTCCTAATTTGCATCTTTCCTTCATGTTTCACTTCTTGATTTGGTTGGAAAAGAATTGCCATTAGTTCGGGCCCCAAAGAACCCAAAAGGACATGTTAATGAAAAGACTCGTGAGTCCGTCACATACTCACCCATAAATTTCGATCTAATTTTTCTATTCCTACTATTAGTTCACTTCTCTCCCTACATATATTTATTTATACATACACTTGCCTCCGAAAGTCTGCGTACAAGCGATCATCTTTCTTATTCAGGAAAAAATCGCTAATTAAATGAAGTCTTTCTGAATCAGTACTATTTTTTTATTAATTCCTCTAACGTCGTAAATTCAAATAGTATATATAGAAGCAACAACCACCTGAATATTACATAAAATAATTCAAATATTTATAACTTGAGAATGACACAAATTGTGTGCGTCAAAAGTTTGCGTACACTGGAAAAAAACTTTACAATAATGGATTATAACTAAAAGAGTTAATTCTTTTTAAGCTATTCCGTTCTTTCTATAACTCTCTCAACATATTTAGCAGGGATTTAACTAGTCTAGGGACTAGGTTGGCTTACGGAATTGGTTTGGGACATGTCAGAACAGCCATGGCTTCACAACGTGAGCCATTTGCTTGGTACCTTTGTGCCACTGCAGGCCCGGCTCTAGTAATTTTGCCGCCCCGGACAATAATGGAAAATATCGTTTCTCTCTGAAGCAAAAAATTATAATTAAAAAAGATGAATTGTTCACATAGATACACACCTACAAAACTTGTATAATTTTCGCGAAAACAAATGGAGCAAAATATTTATGTATATTATTTTGTCTTAAATAACTCGAAATTAAGAACATAATTACCTATTATTAATATAAAATGTAAGAGAAGGAATCCCTCATTTCCGCAGGCCAATTTCTTCCGAAAAGAGTCTGCTGATGGTGGGGATCACCAGGCGTGTACCTGGTAAAGGACCAAGGGCGTAGCTACCGCCGTATCAATGATACGGGGCCCCCAAAGCTACAGGGGCTCTAAAATGTGTAACTACAGTCCACTGACAGGGCTCCCATATCTAAAAAAGGCCCCCGAAGGAATTTTGATACAGAAGAGAGTTAACTACGCCAGTGTTCGAGACTAAAATAAAACATCTCATGTGGCTCTATATCTACCAAAAACTTTAATTACTCCTGTCCCCTTTTACATGGCTGAAATTGGGCATCGTATGGGGGAAGGAAATGTCCGTTTTGACCCCATACTGAGCTAAGAAAAAAATTACTAGCGAAAGATGAGTAACATATCAAATGTCATGATTTAATATGTATTCCCGCCTCGAACCCTTCAAGTTTCAACAGAAAAAAAAACTGGCATTAAACATAAAGAGTACAAAGAAGGAAATAAGATACAATGCATAAAATACCAAATTCCCATTCAATAATATTTCAGAAAATATATAAAATTTTTTGTAACGAAATTTTTTTTCTTCTCATTTCGATCCAAATGCCCTCCCCCCCGGGCAGGGGTTCGGTTTTCTCCGGCCCTGGAGCCGCCCTTGAAGGTATTATTATTACTCAAGGGATGTCCGAACACAAACTAGGGTTTGGAGCTTTCATGCCGGTCTTCATGAAAAAAATAATTAGAAAATTTTCCAATAACATGAATAGGGATAATTTTACCATCGAGAAATTAAAAGTAAATTCGGGATCTTCTCTTCTAGCCAAGTATACAGTAAGAAAAAATTCTTGAAAAAATACTGATCGACTCTATATTAGAATAAATGAAACTATTGCGAAATAGGAGAATGCGCGGCTGTGTCAATCGAATTTTTCTTCACGTAATACAGGTTTTGTAAGAAGTGACGCAGGAAATACGAGGGAGGGAATGGATAACTGTGTGAATGGTGTAACAAGTTAAATGGGATCTCCCTGCAAAAAAAAATTAATTATACAAGTAAAAGTACAGTGAAATACGTTTCCCGCGAAAATGCTTAAGACGAAATATCGGTTAACACGGTCCTGATAAACTACTATGTATTTAAAGGCATTTTTTTTCTCTTGTCACGAGACGAAAATCGCTTAACATGAAAAGATTTCCCTTCTGGGAATGAACTAAATACGAAAAACACCAGCCCGCAGGCGAGATTTAAGAGGATGTGAAATGAAAAAGAGGTGGTTCACATGTTTCGCGGAAAGGAGGCTAACTTAGTTTTGAAATACCCTCGGTATAGCCTGTAACACAAGACAATTTTGTTTATCTCAGCTACTTTCACCCCTACAAACGCCATGCAGAAACATCTCATCCCTCATCAGGTTTTGGAATTCAGTGGCGATTACATTGCAGTGTGAGTAAAATTCAGTGAGTTTGGTTCACGGTTTCACCCCCTATTTTAGAAGAATTTTCTTACGAGCACAACTGTAAAGAGCTCAGGGGGAAAGCAAACTGTAATTTCGCTGAAAATGAAGGTGGAGCTTCTTAAGGCCGTTGATCAAAAATAGTAGACGAAAACGAAAATCGATGAAGATTTTTGATATTGTAAAATTCAGTATAAAAAAAAATTCATTAAGTTCTTATTAATGTTTTTGTTTTATTGTTTTTTATAAAGTGCATTCATTTATACATATTATCTATGCAAATAAAATGTACTCTGATGAATTTAATTTTGTTGAATACATGTTTTTTTTTTTTTTTTTTTTTTACAATATCCTTTAACACGAAAATATATTTTAGTCCCTTCAGTTTCATGTTAAATGATTTTCACTGTAATTATAATTCCTGCTTTTAATCATACAACCATATTAGTTGCTTATATGCAATGTCGGCATAAAATCTCTTTACAACTATAAATGTGTAACAGTTTTTTGAATTATGTATAGAAAATACCTATCTTAGATAAGTACAATACTCCAAAGATGAAAAATGAAAACTTTTTGCCTTTTATTTTCCTCTAAAGCATTTTTTTTTAAATAGCACTTTGTATTTCTTTTTTCATTATTACTACCCCTCTACGAATTTTGATTTTGAACTGAAGGATAGTTCTAGGTTTATTTAAGAGAAAAAATTATTTTCCGGGAAATCTCAGAGGAAAAATAACAGTCTTCTAGAATGAAAATAATGCATATTCATGTAATATATGAGAATAAGGGAACTTTTTATTTGCATAACATTAGATAATGGTCTTTTTCTCTTATTTATTTGTTATACATTTATACATTTCTGATATCCTAAGCTCTTCGTTTCGGATCATGAAAGGAAATTAAATTTATCAAGCTATTTCTTTTTTTTAATGCCTTTTTAAATTTCTTTTTTTTTTCCTTTTGCAACGTGGCTTTTTCTATTCCCTTTGTGAATTAATATAAAAGACACCTGAAATTTTCCAGAAATATCCTTGCTACTCAAGTGATAAAATCTCTAGAAGACACAAACAAGTTATATCATTTGGTTTAGTGCCTTTCTGTTTCTTAGAAGACCGTCCAATCCTTGCCCGGAGCATCCCGAAGCAATCCAAAATCGATAAAGCTATTTTTAGCACTTGTTGCCTCACAGTTTGTTTGGGGTTTCAACGGTTACTGCATTTGTTCTTTCTTGTAAAGCGTGTAACGTTACAAATGATGTTGCGCTGCAATTTTCTTAAATTAATTCGGAATTTCCGCGGGGAAAAGTTAATGAAAGGCCAAAATTGGAAATTAATCAGTAGCTTAAAAATCGGAAAATAACTAGATAAGGAATCATCAATTTATTTTCATGTAAATGACCAAAACGTTGGAGAGGGGGGTTCCTGTTTGACTAGGTTGGCTAGCTAGTTTCAAGAATTCTAATCACTAAATCTTTTTTATTACTAAAATTATGTTAGCCAGATTACAGCATGTAAAAATTCATCTCCCAAACGAGGTTAAAGATGTAATTGCCGGAAAATTATAAGTTGATATAATAATAATAAATGTTTTCAAAGATAGAAAAAAAAATTTAACTTTATTTTTTAATTTTTCACTATGACTTCATCTGATTAGAAACTGTACGTAAAATTGCAGATACTGTTCTTTTCTAAATATTGTAATGTGAGGTAAATTATATGAGTACATAGTTAATGATAGTTTAGTCCTTTTAATTATGCGGTATTCGTAATTATTCAGAAAAAAAAAATGATAGCTTACTTTTATTAAAATTTTCTTAAGGCATCGCATTTATGTATGTCATAAATTTTACCTAATACATTGACAATTCAATGTAACTTTTGAAAAAGAAATGGAACTCAATAAATGAACTCAGAAGTGAATTTTAGTAACAATTAAATTTAAACAGCACCCTCTCCCAGAAGAAAGACAGACCGCGGTAGCCGAGTGGTATAGGCATCGGATCGTGGCTGGCTTTGTCACGAGTTCGAGCCCAGTACCACTAAAGACCCGCCGTGTAGGGCAGAGATGCACGCTAAATCTGTCGAGAGCTGAAACGTCCTCCCATTGGTGTGGTGTGGTAGTTAGGAGAGGGGGTGCCAGCTCAGGTGTCGTCCACGTCACTTGACCATGGTTCAAAATTACGCGGTCCGTCGCCAAAAGCCCTCGTGCAGCTGAACAGTGCGACGTTAATCTTCACTCACTCACTCCCAGAAGAAAGTACATAAATAGTGAAAAGTATGAGACTAAATCATTGTTGTTTGAAACAATGTTCCTTAAAACGGGTTAACAAAGAATAGCAACAGTAAAAAGCTGATTCCTTCTCAAATCATCGTCCTCTTGATTCCAAGTTCACATCAGCTTTGAATGAAGGACAAAATATCAAGATTTCTCTACGATACTACATGAACTTAGTTCGAAAGTAAATATATTTGCTGTTTTGTATGCTTAGATTGGTCATAAAAACTATTTTATAATTAATAAGATTTAAGTATTTTCCTTTGATTGGATTCATAAAAGCCATATGTTGTTTTCCTTAAAATCAATCCATACATTTAAGTTTAATTGAATTACCTTACCTTTCTAAGTGTTTTTCGAATCAATGCTTTCAAAAAATAAATAAAACAACTAAATAAATTTTGTTTATGACTCTTTCGCTATCATTTAGATATTTTTTAAAGAAAAAAAAATAACTACATATGGGCGATATTACATCAATATAAATATTCAAATAATTTATACAGAGTCTTTTGTTGCTCGCGACTTTCAGAGCGATATCTAGAAAGGATTGTTTTTTCAAGCCATTACTACAATTGCTATACATCTCAATTAGGCTTGAATGTTGTTGGAACGTTTTTCCGTTGACGTTGTGGGCAGTCTCTTGAGATAGTGGGTCTGGTTGACATGTGCGCCGTTGCCATTTGAATCACTAGTCGTGATTTATTGGGAATGTCTTAGCTATCTATCTATAAAATGAATGTATATATATAATCAAACCAGGGACGTTGTAAGGCATGGGTCAACTGGGCCCGCTTCCAGAGCCTCTCCCTTGGTGGGGGCCTTGTTTCGTTCTTGACTTTGTCTTAATAAAATCATGTGATCCGGATAATTTTAATGGTCAAATATTATTCCCGTACATATCCTCCGAAAAACAGGGAATTTCTTTCATGTCAACTGGCAAAAGTGGCAAGACTGTATTATAATGTGATGGCAGTTGTCCATGTCTATGCCTCGGCCTACTACCAAAAACAACATTCAATTCATTTAGTTGAAGTGTGGCCCTCGGGCGAGCCGCTTTGTGAGAGTGGCACATTTATTTGCTTCCAATTACGAGTGTTTAACAATGTGTGCTATATATACAGTATACTTTGAACGATCTCAAGTACTTTTTCATAGGGGCGCACGGCCTTAAAAAGTCTTAAGACGTCCCTGGATATAGCTTATTATTGCTCATTTTGCTAACATTAATTAAACAGAAAGGAGAAGAAAGAATATGTTTTGCATCTGTTATTTTTTTTTTTTTTTTTGGCGCAATAAACTTTTCTACTCCTTAAAATTCAAGGATATCATAATGCTTGAGTAACCAATAGTCACGTGGTTCTTTTTCTGTGCTATCAAAATTAATAATTTTTAACGAGTAAGTGTAGCCCTTTTTTTCCTTTGTCCCCTACTTATTTAATAAAGATTCAAATCTCTTTTGCATTGAATCTTTCTTATTTGCAGGTTAATCTTCCATTCTTGCAAAAGTCATTGCTTGAAAACACATACAGGTTAAAAAAAATATTTGTTATATAAAACGCTAACATAAATACACCATCTAAATTCTACGTTTAAAAGCAACAGAATGAAGCGTTCACACACACACGTCATTGCAAAGCAGTTATACGGGGTTCTCAAAACTGATTAAAATCAGCTAAAATCGGGTCAAAGAACTTTCGAGTACCGTATTTCATAAAATCATATAGAATAAGGATCAAGTAATCTTTATTCTATAGAATACCTAGTTAAATCGTTGAATTCAATAGTTTTATATACTTTAACTGACTTGTCTAGTAATTTCATGAAATACGTAATTATTCCATGAAATAACGGATGTCACACTTTAACGGTAACATTTTAATGTTTTGTAATCTTCTTACATCTACTGTATTTAAGAAATTTTATTCCATTTGATTTAAAAAATGGTTTTCAATAACTCAATTTTTGGCTCAATACTATCAAGTTCAATTTGCCCCCTTCAATTGTACACAAAACAAAGGATAGACCAGAATATATTTGTCTATAGTGCCAGCCTAGGGGAAATTAGGCTCCTGCTTCAGTTGTAACTTAATCCCCTAAGAAAGGGAAAAAAGAACGAATTTTGCTTCCGCTAGCGAACTAGCTTTGGCATTCAGGAACTGGTTGGGGGGAAGGGAAGAAATTCTTTACGAGAGAGAAACAAATGGGTTTTATTTTTCTCTTTCTCCGACGAATTCTCCGAAAAATTCTAAACAGAAATGTTAGTCAAGACAAAGCTTTACTGTTTCCTCTCTATATTCGTACCGTTGAAACGGAACCGACGGAAATTACTAAAATTCGGAATGAAGGAGAAAAAATCCACATGAGAGAGAAAAACGAAAATCAATCACCCCGCCGCGTAAGGAGGGGGGAGAGTAGAGGAGACCAAAGCAGCGGTCCAAGCCAACATTACCAAGCCGAATCGCCGAAGAGATCTGTGACTGTTGACACTGTCCCAGTCTCAGCTGCACTACAGCAGTGGTCTTCAAACTTTTTCAACTCACCAAGAACATTTCACGATTTTCTTCGTAAAACAACCTCCCAATAGCGAAGTGCATTTTCTATATAATGAACTTTTTCTTGAATTTTTTTTTCTCCCTATGTTTTAAGTATTTCTAAACATTTCAAGTTATTCTCTCTTTTAACATATTTTGTGGTGGTCATAAAGGGAGTTTTGGTGCATTGCAAAGATGTGAGGCGTATATATTATGAAACAAAGCATTTTTTCAAACAAAAAACTCAAACAAAATTAACAGATTTTATGAACAATTAAATTTAAGGACACATGTGGTAATGTATGATTAGAATCTCTAATTATATATATATATATATATATATATAAAATAATGCATGTTAAAAATTACTTGCATGATTTAAATTAGAAAATGTCCTTAAAATTCATTAATTTGTATGCAAAATTATTTTCTTAATGTTGAAATTGCAGTATATTACTCGACATTTTTTTTTTTCTTGTTTCCCCTGCACAATTTTTTTTTATGGATAGATAAATAAAATACAAAAATTTTAATTTACAAAAAGGTATGAATAATTACTTTTTTTAATGTACAGTGTTTATGAATTTAAAACTTGTTTTATGTGGTTTATAAAGTATTTTAAAAGATAGACCTCTATAAAACAAATTTTCCATATAGCGAACTTTTTTTCGGGATTTAGCAACTTTGTTAAATATAGAGGTCCTACTGTATATATATATATGTATTGTTTTAAGTCTTAAAAAATTTAAAGTAATTCCGAATTACGGACACAATTACTTGTTATTATTTCAAACGAGTAAAATGTATGAGAAGGAATCGTCCATTTAAGCAGGCCATTTTTTTCGAAAAATAGTCTACCGGTGATGGGGATCACAAGCGTTTGTTTTATATATACAGAGTGTCCAGCCTTAAAGTGACCCCCAATAGCTAATTCCCGAACCGTTCAGTTTAGACATGCATTTCCAATTTGAAATTTTTTTTTTGAAAAGGTAAAGAATGTTTTTACGTGCTTTTTTTTCGAACAAAAAAAACCCATTTAGAAAAAAATTACAAAATTTAAATTTTATACGGTCCCCAGGTCCTATCACTTATATTTAGGAAAAGATGCATTGCACAAAAACAAAGTAAACACAAAACGTTTCATTTTATTACGATAAAAAGTGGCCGAGTTATGGAACTTCGAAAATCATACATTCCATTCATTTTCTGGGCGATTTTCAAGAATCTAGTAAGGGGCCGTCTCCAAAGCGAAATTAATTGGAACTTTGCCAGAAAACCTTCGATCTTGAGCGTCACGCTTATGTAAATTGTTTTTAAATTTAAAGTTAATATTAAAAAAATTGAGTAAAAATTGATAAAATTTATTATGTATTAATGTAAAACACAGACAAAATAAAATATTTTGGAGTAAGAAAACATTTCAAAAGCAGTTAAAAAAAATAGGTTTATTTGCTGCTGTACTGATCATGGCAAACATTAAAAATCTGTTGTGTAGTCGTTTGCAATTGCATACAGTCGCATTCTAATATTACGAATTATAGTACGGGAGAACGAGATGCATACAAATGAAGATTACTGCGAAATGGTACGGTTGTATGGGCAGTATAATCGAAATAAGAGAGAGGTGGCAAGACTTAATGCCATTAAATTTCCCAGTCGAGGTCATCCATCTTATTGTAGAATTGCCAGTGCTGTTCAACGCTTGTATAAAACTGGGAGTTGTCATAGACGTATCCCTTTATCTCGTGCCACACACCTTCAGCGGATACCCGCTAAGGATGTTCTAGGATATGCTCTGGCTCATCCTGAAAGTAGTGTCCAAGTTATTAGCAAGGCTTGCTCCTACTCAAAATCGACGGTGTAGAACATATTACATACATACGGTGCATATACTTATCGTCTAGTCCTGGCGGAGGAACTAATGCCCGGAGACCAGGATCGTCGTTTTGATTTTTGCAATTTCGTGTTAAACACACTGGATGAAAATCCAGATTTTTTTAATGAAGTTTTGTGGTCAGATGAATGCCATTTCTTGAGGCAAGGCACTATTAATACACAGAATAGGCATTATTGGTCCCTCGAAAACGCACATCTAATACAACCGAATCGCCACCGAGAGCGTTGGTCGGCGAATGTGTGGTGCGGAATATGGAAGAGCATCTTAATTGGCCCAATATATTTCGATGGATCTTTAACATCAGAATCATACACGGGGAAATTTTATCTCTGTACCGTTAGCCGATTTTTTAGAAGATGGTTTCCTTACGAGATTTGTCACGCATGTGTGTGGTACCAGCATTATGGTGCCCCCGCACACAAATCTACGCAACCATGTACATTTTTGGCGCAGACATTTGACACTCGAATATTCAACTACGGAGGTCAAGAGGTAGCAGAAGCTACAGGCGGAGTTTCTGATACGGATTTGGTACTGCATTTCTGCGAAAGGCAGTCATTTTGAACATTATTTTAATTTGGTCATTCTGATATAATAAAGTCCCTGATTCATGATTGGAGCATCATTCCACATTATGCTATAATTTGAACGGAAAATCATGTATTCTTTTGCTGCTATTTGCTTAAACAAGCTATTTAAATCTTTTCGGTGCAAGTTGTATTTCTTTAACCCTCTAACGGACAGCACGGATTTTTCCGCCCTACTAGAGAGGGTTCGAAAACGGACCACACTGAATTTTTCGTAAGGTAGGGGACTCACCAAAAATGAACCAAACTGACTTTTTCCTCCTCAAGTAATGTGTTCAAAAACGGTAAAGTCGAGTTTTTCCGAATTCTTCCCCCTTTAAAGGTTTAGTATCTTGAAAAGTAATTAGAGACGGTCGGGGAGACACATTGGGCATTGAGAGGAAGTTTTATGGCTCATGGGGAGACCGGTTCCTGTAGCAATCGTAAAAACCTGGGAAGAATTTCTTTAAACCCTAAAGTGTACGGAAATAATTGCAAGTCAACGAGTTGAGAATTCTCATTTTTTTCTTTACCTTAAAATTCTCAAATGGAATTAAGTTTTTATAATGTATGTCTAAGTTTTTAAAAAATATCTGTAGTATTTAAATTCAAATTATATATTAAAACATTGAGGATAATTTACTGTTTCATTTTTCTTATTTTAATCAATACTTTCAGGGATTTTTTAAAAATGATTATTTTGTTGTGTCAAAAAAATAAAAAAAAAAGGTTCAAAATTTAAAATCTTTTAAAATTTCGGACACTTCTAAACATGAATAATTTTTAAGCTTCTGTATTACATTATTTGCAAAAAAATTTTATGCATTGTTAAAAAAAAAACCCTATTTAAAAATCTTTTAGTTTTTCATAATTTTAAAGCCAGATATTCAGGGCATCTTACATAGAACCCCTTGTTTTGTACTGCTCAGATAACAAATTATATTTGAATTTTGAATGTCTGAACATTAATTTCATTCAAAGAGAACTTTAACTTCAAGTTTATATTTTTGAACTTGAATCTTCAAATAAAGAGTATTTAAAAGCATCTGGACAAATTTACAGTTAACATTTGCACATATAAATAAATATAAAGATCCTTTTTAAATTCAAGTTAAAAAAATATATATTTATGCATAATCCCTCATCATTCATGTTCCATTAGTGGTTGACTGAAGAAAAGGTTATTAAAATTTAGACATTTTTATAATCTTAACCATGCAAAACTAGGAATTTTGTATTAGCTCCACTAAAATTCTGCTTTGGAATTTCGAAAAAGATATTTATGCGTGTCTCACATACTCAGTTGAAAAACATATATTTACCATAAATACTAATAATTCTTTGGATATTTAAAATTATCATTAGATTAATTTTTTAATATATATATATATATATTCGACTTCTAATATTTTTTTTCAAGTATTCCTTAAATTTCATATAATTTAATTAAGTGAGGGGATATTAAAGTCGCACTCTCTCTCTTCTCTACTCAACTACTTGAGGGCTTTTGGCGACGGACCTGTGGCCGGGGAACCAGGTGGTCAAGGTATCGAATCATGGTTGGCATGTCTCGAGTTCGAGCCCAGTGCCACAAAAGACCCGCCGTGTAGGGCAGCGATGCACGTTAAATCTATAGAGAGATGAAAGGTCCTCTCGTTGGTGAGGTGTGGTAGTTAGGAGAGGGGGTGCCAGCTCAGGTGTCGCCCTCGTCATTTGACCATGCTTCAAAATTACGAGGTCCATCGCTAAAAGCCCTCGTGTAGCTGAATAGTGCGACGTTAATATTTACTCACTTCGCGATGGACCTCGTAATTTTAAACCATGGTCAAGTGACGAGGATGACGCTTGAGCATCGCCCCTTACACGGCGGATCTTCAGTGGTGCTGGGGTCGAACTCATGACACGCCAGCTACGAGTCCGTTACTTTGACCATTAGGCTACCGCGGCCTCACAATGTGGTTGAAAACTGCATGTTATGAGTAAAAATATGCTGAAACATTTGATGAACTTATAATAGATTTTTGCATAGAAGATATATGTGTGATATGCTAAAATGACAATATGTAAAAGTTATGAGAATATCGATGACAATTTTTGAAAAATTCAATTTAAGTTTCAGTTTGAAACTTATTCGTTTTTTTTTCGCATTTAATATTAAATAGTCGTGATAACAAATTAACAGTTTAACGCATTCATAGATTATAAAAAATAAAGGTATAAATGACATTGTTGGGAATAATAAGTTTTTATAGTTTTGAATTCAGACTTCTTTGCAGGAGTGTAGACTATTAAAAGGCTGATGTAGAAGTTAGAAAACTAATATTTAAAATATATGGAAAACAATATCTGCAATTCCATGATCTTGACGAGCAGAAGACGGCATTTTTACTTATTAGGGCAGAGTAAGCATAAGGTAGGAGCTTGTGGAGTAAACAACCAGGCCTCTGCAGTTTTGGCAGGTAATGAACTCCCATTTGTTGCTTTCTCTCAGTAAGGAATATAAAAATAACAAATACAAAAATAAGTTATGTAAAATTTTATAGATTTTGATAACAATGAATTGTGAACTTAATTTCCAATTCATTGTCACGAGTTGGCAGTAACTACGGTACTCTATCGACCGTACTTCTTATATATATATATATATATAAAAGAAGTACGGTTGATAGAGTACCAATAATTTTATAACGCAATTTTATATTTCGTTCTCGTAAACTTTACTCCTTTTAAAACATGTATTGACAAAATACTCTCCTTTTGTATATTTATAAAATTTTAAAAATATAATGGTTATCTTACCCAACATTTTAAATCAGGGGCGGCAACTGTGTAGCTAAGACGTGCCAAACCAATCTGTCAGTATCTTTCAGCGTGCCACATAGTAGGAAATTTTTGAAATCCTTCCATTCTTACCGTAATATTTGCAGATTTAAAGAATAGAGGTAAATAATTTAGATTTACAGTTTTATTTTATATTAATTATGGATCAATAAAATACATTTATTAACATAAAAATAAACAATATAAAATGTTACTATTTCTTCAACAAAGATAAAAAAAAATTAAAAATGTATGTTTCCAACATATTTATTTAAATAAGAAATAGACAAAGTGAAAAATAAATTATTCCCTTCATTACAGTTAAATAAAAATTGTAATGCGAATTAACTCTTTCACCACTCTTCTTTCATATCGCAAGACCAGGGGTATAATGCGTGACACGATTCTGAGCATTCAGTTGTTAAACAATTTTTTGCGGAGTCGAAATATTTTCATATTAGGAAAGATTTTTTACTTTGATATGCCGAATCATAAGTGGAAAGCAGAGTACATGCAATTTTCTTTTTTCAACAATTAAATCCCCTAGCAATAACACTCGATTATTTACAAAATAGCTGTAAATTTATCCTTAGAATTATCTTTCAGATTATTTTGTAGTTCCATAAATGTCCATAACTCAGAAGATGTTTGTCAAATAAGGTCTATTATCAACTTCCATCCACTCAAGAATTGACAAATTTGTAGAGTAGTGCTGAGTGCCACTAAGAATTGTACCACGTGCCCACAGGTCCACAGATTGCCGACACGTTTTAAATGTTCTTATTAACTAACCATCTCCTATTCAAACACAATTTATATGATAAAAAAGGGTTTTCATTCATTTTGTAGGGAATTGTATTAGATTCAACCATAAGTAATTTTGTGTTTCAAATAAATTACGTTGATTCGGGGATCCCTTTAGAGCAAAATGAAAGGAATTTGACATAATTATATAAAGTTTCTCTAAAAGGGGAAACGTTCACTTTCAAAATACACTGCGTAAAGTGGTTTTAGGTGTACGAAGTTATATTCACTATTATGCCTAAAATAAATTTTGATATTTTGGTTTTCGTTAAGTTTTGAAGTTATTTCTTCAAATATACTTCTCCATTACATTTCTTTCAAACTTGCTATTTTCTTTTGCGGCCACGGTAGCCTGATGGTCATGGTTATGAACTCGTGTCCAGTGTTCGAGCCCTGGTACCACAAAAGTTTAGCGTTGAAGAGGAGCTGATGCACGTTAAACACGTCGAGGTCAAAAGTCCTCACGTTGGTGTGATGTGGAAGTTTGGAAGGGGAGTTATCAGCTCAGGTATCGTCCTTGTCACTTAACCGCGGTTCAAAATTACGTAGTCGCTCGTCAGTAGCCACCGTGTTGACTTAGAATGCAATATAAACTTACTTATTACTGATTGACAGTAAAACGGATATCTGTGGAACTTTACGACCAAACCGAAAAGGTTTACCTGTTTCATTAAAAAGTTTTACACTGAAGAAAGGGGAGATTATAGCCTTCCAAAAGGGTAAAATGTGTGTTTTAAAGTGGAAGGATAAAAAACCCTTGCATATGCTTAGCACTTTTCATAACGCTGACATGATGGAAGTGAAAGCTAAGAAGGGGGATTCTGTGAAGCTGAAACCAAAAGCCGTGGTTTTTTATAATAACAGCATGGGGGTGTTGATAGATCAGATCAGTGTCTATCTTACTATCCTGTTGCCCGAAATCAACAGCAAAAATACTACCAGAAGATTTTTCGACATTTGTTAAATCAAATTGTGTGGAATTCCTTCGTTATCTTTAAAAAAATGGCGGGATTTTAAATCATATTGGTTTTCGAATGAAACTGATAGAACGATTGATAGAAGAAGGAGGTAGTGATTCTAGTTCTCGAAACTTTGTTTCCCCTAAAACTTCTGAAAATGTAGTCCGCTTAGTTGGAAGGCACTTTCCTTCATATGTAGAAAGTGACTGTTCAAAAAAAAACATCGCGAAAATGTGTGGTATGCAACCTTAAGATAAATGATAATGGAAAACGCATTCGAAAAGAAACTCGTTTTCAATGTAAATACTGTAATGTTGGACTGTGTGCAGTGCCGTGTTTTGAAAAATATCACACTGTGACATTTCTGTAAACGATATGTATGTGTCTTTCTCATACTTCTTTGGTATTTTTTGCTATTTATACCTGTTAAAATTATTTTTTATAAAAGGTTTTTTGTAATTAATTGTAAATTGAATAAAACCTTTTCTTACAATTATATGTATTTGAGGATGAAATCTGATTTATACTTTATTCAGGAAATTTTTAGTAAATTTCATTTTCTTAGCCAACTTATTTCTTTTAAAACATGCATATTTGTGTATTATATAATTAAATTTCTAACTATCTAAAATTATGTCTGGCTTTTTTCTTCATTAAAATCTTTCAGGATTTTACAAATTATCTTGCCATTATTCATTATGTACTTAATAAGAAAAAATATATCTAAATATAAATAATTTCTGGCCTAATAAACATATAATTGTTTTTAGTTACAGTTTGGAAAATGCATTGAAATTTGTATCGGGACAGGTGAATGTGTTTTTGACTGCCACTATGTTATATATTTATCTTTCATTCTTTTTACAGTATGAGTAGAAGTCGTAAACAGTTTTGTCACAGTAAAATTAATTTTTGTTTTATATTCAAATTATACTATTATATTGATTCTGAAAATAATAGGTTAGTTTGACAAGCCATTATTTCACAATTTTAAAGCATTGAACAGTTTTGAAATTTTTAAAACTTTTCTAAAATGTTAAATTATTAAAAATATTTACTTATTGTAAGTGATTAATATTTCTTAGATTATTGGAAACAAAAAGTATAAAATTTAAAATATATCTCTTTGTTGAATTTTAATAATTATTTTTATGGCTAAACCTGGAAAAAACCCAATTTTTTTTAAATATTAACGTTAAGGTATTTTTAAAAAATAACTAGTGCTCTCAGACCTAAATCCATATGAACTTTTATAGAACATATGTAAGGGAACATTTACAAGATATTTCAAGACTCTATCTTGAACAGGAAAAACGCTTTAGGGATTAGAAAACACTCTCATCTTCAAAATTAAAAATATGAGAAAAACATATTTAAAATTTGTAAAGGCATAAAAAAAATTCCATTGCCTGTAAAGCTTTAATTTTTTAATCTGTTACTATCCAACTTATGCTCTACATGAAAATTCTACTTGAAATATAAATATGACTGAAATATCTTTTTTAATTCAAAATATTCTAAGACATAACATTGATAACAACTGTTAATTTGATCAATTATTCACTTTTATCAGAACCTTATATATTCATAAGAGTTTTAAATGCAAAATATTTATATAGAGATTCGTAGTTATACAAACGTAATCCAGAAATCACCAATTTTGTAAATAATATCTATTTTCTTCTCAGTTCCCCATCGTGACAATTAAGCAAGTTTAAGTTTTTGTTGCATGACTTTAAAATACTGCAGTGTAGTACTACAATAGATTTATTATAATGTAGTTTGTGGTACATCAGGTAAATATTTAGTTCATTCTGCAACATTTGTATTCTGTAGTCTAATTGTAATATTACCTGAAAAAGCTGCATTTTAGATTTACCATTTTCAGTCATATTCCATCCCTTTCAAGTATTATTTCTCACATTACCCTGCGTACATTTTGGTCATGGCATTTTTCAAAAGGAAAAAAATAATGAAGACAAAGTATAGAGCTTTTAAATTATATAAACTATGTGTCAAAAATATATTGGTCTTTAAATCAATCTTAATTAAGTAAATGTGAGAAAACTCAAAAACTTAAAAACATGAGCAAACAGAAATGATTTTAGAAATTAAAATTGTAGTTAATAGCCATTTCACACGAAATATTGGATTGTGTTAAAAAATATTTTTAATTAATTCAATCTAGGAATGCAAAAATGCTTTAAAATGAAACCGAATTTAAAATCAAAACTCAGAAAATTAAAATTTCTTAAAACCTAATTGGTTTTTAGATCAGAAATTAAGCAAGTTTTCCAAATATATGAAATATATATTTGCAATAAATTGGGAGAAGTTTCTGTTGGCCGTGAAGTGGAGAAAATGTCCATTTCACAATCCTCGCCCTAGGCCACAGCTGTGAATGAGAAGCCTCCCCTTTCGAACAACACAGAAACCGAAAAGCAATAAAATCATCTCCTGCAAAACCATTTGAGGACCTCCCGCAGTTTTAACAGGGGAAGGCATAAAACTGCCGTGCGTTTTCGAAGCAGTTCGCGAAATTTATCTGAAACATTTTCACTACCGCTAGCTTTGAAAAGTAGACCACTTTCGAAGTGAAATTCAATTAGCGGGTCATCCACTCAGAGGGTTATTTTAACTTTTATTGTTTGCCTTATAGCAATGCAAATTATCAATCTATGATGTTTACTACTATGTTTTAATATTACTATGATGTTTTTATTTTGGTCTTTCTGTAGATAGTGAATAACTGTTCTCTAAACTAAATTTGTATGCGACCCCCTTTTCTTAGCAATTGAGATGCTTCAACTTTATGTAGGCATAACTCGGTCAGTTTTTATCGTAATAAAATGAAACTTTTTCTGTTTACTTTGATTTTGTGTACTGTATCTTTTCTTAAATATAATTTTTAGGACCTGGGGCCGTATTTTTTTGTAAATGGGGATTTGGGTTCGAAAAGCACGTAAAATCATTCCTTACCTATTTTAAAACATTTTTCAAATTGGAAGCGCATGTCTAAACCGAACGGTTCGTGAATTAGCTATTGGATCACTTTAAAGCTCTACACCTTGTATATAACTTATAGTAACTACAATCAAACCTAAAATAAAACATCTCTTGTGGCTCTCTATCTACCAAAACCTCTTATTATCCATGTCCCTTTTTGGATAGCTGACATCGTGCATCGTAATGGTGAAAGAAATGTCCGTTGTAACCTCACTAATGGATTGGGTGAAAGTTACTAGTAAATATGTGTAAAAATATTAAATTTCTTGATTTAACATGTACTCCCCCTCGAACCCTTCAAATTTCAACTTGAAAAAAAATTGTCATTAAACATACAGAGTATAAAATAAGGAAATAAGATACGTTAAATGAAATGCCAAATCCACACCCAAAAATATTTCAGAAAACGTCATATTTTATTGTAACAAAAAAATATTTTAAACTTCGCTACAAATGCCACCCTTAAAATTTGCCGCCCCGGACAGGGATCCGGTTCGTCCGGCCCTAGAGCCTCCCCTGGCCGCTGAAAGTAAAAATCATCACTCACCGCAAGTTTCTTGGCATATGGCCTAATATTTTACTTCAACAAGTTCAAATAAACAATTTTGCACATTGTTGATTCAATAAATTCCAGATTACCATCCGAAAGACTTCCAATGCACCCCCAATCATTTTGCCTCCTCCTCCATATTTGATAGTCGGAGAAAGGATTCTTTTTCTTAATATCTGTCCAGGAATTTTTGCATGCATATTTTTGTTCTTTTTGATGCCAAATTACAAAAATTATACTTTCAGTTGAATATATTACATTTTCTCAATAATTATGTGTCCTATTTAGATGTTTTTTGGCGAAGGTCATTAGTAACGTGACAATACACTACGCAAAACTGTGCTAACGAAGCAAGTATACTACTGTATACTACGACCTAACTCAATAAACAGACACACATACAAACATAGCAAATCAATACACTTCAAACAAACTTAATAATTTCTGTAGTGACTTTTAACTTTATCTAGCATTACTTTTCTTACAAAATTTTACATAAACTAGAAATAATGTATTGCTGCCCCGATACTATACTCAAAGAAAAAGACTGACCTTAACATTGCTGGTGGAAACACTGGAAAAATCTTCCTCATCTTTCTCCGGGAAAAAAACGGAAGGCAGGCACTTCGCGAGCACTCTTCACAAGCAAGAAAATACAGGAATTCCGGGAAACCTTTCAGGTGGGCACCCTTCCTTAACACACGGGCACGAGCAAGGCACTCCGGTCACTTCTTGTTGCATGTAATTCGATGAAACACATTTCTTTCACAAGTTGTGCGAGAATCAGGCGGGCATAACTCCATACGGCTGGCGTTTTATTTTTTCTTCTCAATAAAGGGTTCGAGGCATCTATTCACAGAAAGGCCTATCCCACCGCTGCCTCCAAATTAGATCTTGCTGTAACGTCGTCAGAAGGTAGCGTGAAAATAATACATCACAGCAAGGTTGTGGGAGTAAAAAACATACTTTTAATTTTTTTCTCCAATAATATAATCGATTGAAGTTAGATTGTAAAGTTAATAGTTTCCGTGCCTAGCCAGTATGGTGGCCCCATTTTGAAGTCGCTCACTCCACAGCTTGTCTCCGTCCAGTCCGCAAGGCGTTTTTACTCATTCGCGTTTCGGATTCCTGGTCAGCATCACCGAACAAAACTCTGGGATTCTCCTCTCCGCTTCCTAAAACGACCAGCCCTTGTCTTTTCCGAGCTTTTTTCCTTCTTTTTCTCGTTCTCTTTTTTTCTTCTTTTCTCTTTTCTCCCGGCTTTTCCAACCTTTTAAAACATCAGGGGCAGTCCATTTCTCCCCCCTCACGTCTTCTCATTGGTGGGCCCATATGAGCCGATCCTTCAACCTCAACTCATTAGAGCCCATTGGTCTATAATCCGCCAATCGTCCACTCACCCGGTTTCTTCACAAACCAGCAGGTGTCCGACACCTGCACCGACGGCCGAGCCCCTTCGGCCCACTATCGTCGTTTTACCGCCTTTGAGGACAATTCGCCATTGTGTATGTAAAGCGACAGTCCGCTGCCCCGGAAGCGATTTCGTCCACAGTAGAATGGTCAGACAATTGTTGGTCTAGCCTAACTGGCACCAAAGTCCAGACGCTAAATAAGCGATAATGAACCCCAGCTGCACGTGCACCCAAAACTCAGTCTAGTATTGTCCTGAAATAGTATTGTCCTGAAAGAGTGAAACTAGTTTTGGGGAAAGGAGGACGTCACAACTTCCTCCCCCCTAAAAAAGTCCATTTCACGGGACTGCTCTGGTCCTAGTTGGATTCAGTTTTTAGAAATCACACACATAAAGATCGTCCCATCAATGAGATTGATCAGGGCAGCAATCCCGGTATTAAACACAATCAAAAAATAATATAATACATGAATCAAAATTTCAAAAAAAAATGTACACTTTACACAATTAGATCTTAAAATCCGAATCTGAGATTCTTTTTCTCAAAGTTACATTTCACCTTTAAATTATAATTTTTAAACAAAATGCGTCTCAAATGCCAATCTCTTACTAACCATCTACACTTAATCGCGCATGACTACAAAAGTAAACATCTGTTGGCCTACGGTTGACTAAGAGACATCAGAGATTTTCACTAACATCTATTTTCTTCCACAATGTACACAGATACACTCACAAACATACAAATAAAACAGTAATTTAAATATATATAATAATTAATAGAAAAATATACAAACTTCTTATTCCAATCTACTTAGGCCGTCCACGTTTCCATGGAGCCTCCCAGGTTTGTGTTTGATTTCAAAATTAAACGGCTGTAATCTCAACGCCCATCTTTGTAACCTAGGATTAGTACTCCCCATCTTGTTTAAGTACCTTAAAGGGTTGTGGTCGGTTTCTATAATAAATTTTTGCCCGTCTAAATAATGCTTTAATCGCTTTAGACCAAACATTATCGCAGCTAATTCCCTTTCCACCGTGCTGTAGTTTCGCTCCGCTTTAGAAGATTTTTTGATTAGAAAAACGATGGGGTGTTCTTCCCCCTCTATTCTTTGCGATAAAACAACCCCAGCACCCACCTCCCTCGCGTCCGTTTGCAGGATGAAATCCGTGGCAAAATCTGGGGCAAACAATATGGGTTGGGAGACGAGTTTGGCTTTTAGCTCCTCGAACGCTTTCCCACATTTCTCATCCCAAGTGATCTTCTCTTTCTTAATTTTCCCTTGCAGTGCGTCTGTCAAGGGTGAAGCTATTGTGCTGTAATTTGGGATATAATGAGAGTAGTACCCCACTAGACCGAGAAAGGATCGTACCTGTGTTTTAGTGGTGGGCCGCGGGAAATCTGCTATAGCTTTTATCTTCAGATCACTCGGAGACCTACTCCCTGAACTAATTCGATGCCCTAGAATTAAGACTTCCTCTTGAGCAAACTTACATTTAGAGGGTTTCACTTTTAGCCCCGCCTTTCTCAATCTTCCTAACACTATGTCGATATGCTTTACGTGATCTTTCCACCCTTGGGAAAAAATGGCTATATCGTCTATGTACGGCAATGCAAACTGCTCCAACCCCTCTAAAACTTGGACCATCAATTTGCAAAAATAATAGGGCGCACATACTAACCCGAACATCATTTTCTTGGGGATATAGGTGCCAAATGGAGTAACGAAAGCTGCGTATCTCTGAGCTCTCGGCGTGAGTGGAATCTAAAAGTAACCTTTCGACAAATCCATCACAGTTACATAGGGAGCCGCACTCACTTTTTCTACTATCTCTTCCATATTTGGCAAAGGGAAAAATTCAGCTCGAGTTATCTCGTTCAATCGACGATAATCAACACATGGACGAGGGTCTTTATTTGGGCTTTCTACTAAAATAAGGGGCTAAGTGTAATCGGACTGTCCTATCTCTATTACACCCAGTTCCAACAAACGTTTAATTTCTTCTCGCAATATGTTAATTTGTCTCGGAGACATCCGATAAGGTTTTGTTTTAATGGGCTTGTCGGAGATCAGTTCAATATCCATTCGCATCAAGTGAGTCGTCTCAGGGTCTGGGAAAACACGTCCTTATTTTTAGTAATGACTTGTTTTAATTCGTCGATCTGAGAGGGGGATAGTTTAAGTTGCAGTTGACTTTCCCGAAATATTTCGTGATAGTCAAACTTCGTGCATTGTTTATCTGGATAAGGAATTTCAGCATCTCCCTCTATGTCATCCGAGACCTCTTCTACAACCAGGCTTACCAGCTCGGGTCTGCGATGATACGGTTTTAGTAAGTTTACGTGATAGATAGTACTACGGTCCCTTCTTCCTGGTAGATCTATCACATAATTTTTATCCGAAATTCTACTAAGTACCTTTCCCGGCCCTATCCAATTCACCTCAAGTTTATTTTGTTTAGAGGTAGCTAACACCATTACCAAATCTCCTTCTACAAATTTTCGTTCCACGGCATCGCGATCGTACCACGTTTTCCTTTTAAGTTGGCATTCTTTCATCCTAGTGATCGCAATATCTTGGCAACGTTTGAGTCTATTATTTAACTGCAATATATATTCCACTACCGATTGACTCGTTTTTCCTTCCTCCATCCATTCCTCGTAAACTAACGTTTGGGTGTTCTCAAATTCTTTCCCATGACCAACTCGGTGGGACTGAAACCTGTACTCTCGTGCGCAACCGTTCTGAGAGAGAATAATGCTAAAGGCAGAACCCCCTCCCAATCTTCTCCCGATTCCACGCACAAAGCCTTAATTACGCGCTTGATGGTTCTGTGCACTCGCTCCACTTCATTGCTTTGGGGGTGGCTGACTGATGACCTCGTCACTTTGATGCCGAACTTATTGAAAAAGGTGGTGGTCAATTCACTAGTCAAAGATGTCCTCAGGTCGGATTGTATTTCGCGCGGGAATCCTATCCTAGAAAAGATACTTGTAGGAAATAGGAGAGTTATTATACGAGGCGATGCATTTGGATGTAAAACTCAGTTTATTGTTAGAGTTCCATCATCTGCTCTCGGAGGGATACGTGCGCTAACAAGGAAGTCTGAGTCCGGAAAAGAGAGGGAACGAAAGCGCGGGGTCGCTTTTGTAGAAAATCTAACGCATGCGCAGATTGCATTAAAGGTGCTTGCGTGAGTAAGCACTGCCCGCAATTGCTCTAGAACCTGCGCACGCACAGATCGTAATGAAAAACTTATGAGGAGTTGATAAACTCTACAGAGTATCCCCCCAGAGAGTATGCGAACGATAAATACATACAGAATACAATTACTGAAATACAACAAATGGTACATAAAACAATATACAAACATTATATACATGGGAAATGGATAATACAATTTGTAAGGGTTGAAAATTTACATAATGTTAAAATAAATATGAATGAAAATATCATGGTCTACACAATACAATAAAAAAACAATGATTTGCGCAAAATACTTAACAAGATTTTGAAAATATGTACGTTTAGAAATTGCATTTTATATGAAATGACAGTAGCATTATAGATTTCAATAGTAAAATACATATGAAATCAAGGTATATGTTGCAGATTATTCACATGTAGAATTATTTAACTATGCATATTAAATGGAAAGTGTACTCACTAATTCAACTTTACAATAACAATTGAAATATTACATTATTTCAGCAGCAAGATAAATTCTTGGGGTTGTGAAAGTTAAGAATCAAAAGTTGATCCTAATGTAAACAAACAATTGGGATTCTTACTAAGACCAGAATTAATAACTTGACAGTTTATCATTTAAAATATAAGCAATCAAAATGTACTCAATCACTAGTAATAGACTCATAGAAGGCATAGGAATTAATGGATATTTACAAATACTGGCTGAACACAGGCAATTTCTATATTGTTGACAACACTGAATAACTTCTCGCACACTTACATACAAGGCATAACATTGTTAATACAGAATTATTAGCAGTAATTATTAGTAGTGTCAGTAATAAAGTAATTAATAAATAAAATTTTGTATATATATACACGTATAACACTAGTTTAGAATATAAAATTTTCCACTATCAATCACAATGAAAAATAAATCTATCTAATATATACAATGTTGAATTTCCTTTTGTTTAACACAAGATTTGATACATAAAGTACATTTTCTTTTTAAAGTTTGGAAGAAAGAAAATAATTAGACAAATATTATTATTGATATACCATTTATCAAAAGGTATTTGTAATATTAATTCATATGTGTTATTAATTGTAGTAGTCTGAACTTATATAGTTTTAGATTTGTAAACACAGAAATAAACAATTGAATAAAAATATATATACATACTAAAATGCTTGAAAATACACAATTCACCAATTAATATCTGAAATATAATTATCTTAAGTGTTTGAAATTTATACAAAAGGCAATTTACTGTAAATGTAAATAAAAAAAAAATACATACATATTATGTTATATACTGTTCCAGATCTTTGGGAAATCTGACATGTCTTCCACTTCTAGTCTTGTTTACAGTTTTCTCACTTGGTTGAGGTTCAGTTTTATTTATGTGAGACATAGTTTTGTCTTTTGAATGATGATCGGTTTCATCTGTTTGTTGCTTTGATATTCCAGTAAGAGGAATATCATCGGTGTCATCCCAGACATAAGCTGGTTTTACACGATCAATGGAAACTGTCTTCCTTTTTCCATTTATGAGGATGGTGAACACTTTGTCTGTTCGACGGATTACTTTATGAGGTCCTGTATAATTTTGCGAGAGTGGTGGCTGGACACTATCAATTCTTAAGAAAACATGTGAACAGCTCTTTAATTTAGTTGGCACAAAAATAGAGCTATTTGAATGAGCAGATGTAGGTGTCGGTTGTAATGCTCTCATTTTCTCACGTAAAAATGATACATAAGTTTGGTTGCAGGTAGTAGTAATCTTGTCTGTGGAGAAAAGATCAGATGGCAATCTGAGAGTAGTTCCATAGACAAGTTCTGCACAAGTAGCATTGATGTCTTTCTTCACAGCAGAACGCATGCCGAGAAGTACAATTGGAATGATTTCGCTCCACTTTGAATTCTCATGTGCTTTGATGGCACTTTTGAGATGGCGATGCAGTCTTTCAACAAGACCATTGGCTTTTGGATGATAGGCACAGCATCGTATTCTATTTGTGCCGAGAATATTACTCAGCTCTCTGAAAAGGCTTGATTCAAAGTTTGTACCTTGGTCTGTTGTTATAATAGCCGGACAACCAAAACGTGATATCCAAACAGATAACAATGCTCGACATACTGTTTTCGCAGTCATATCAGCAGTTGGGATTACTTCCATCCATCTCGTAAAGCGGTCAACTACTGTCAGGCAGTAACTTTGACCATTGGAAGGTGGAAAGGGACCAATGAAATCAACGTGAATTTGGGAAAATCTGGCATCAGGTAAAGCAAATGTACCGATTGGTGCTTTAGTGTGCCTATAGATCTTGGATCTTTGGCAAGGATGACAAGAGTTAACCCATGTTTCAATATCACGCCTAATATTTGGCCATACAAAACGTTGAGTTGCTAATTTGGTAGAGGCAGCAATTCCAGGATGTGAAAGACCATGGAGATGTTGGAAAACAATTTTGCGATAATCCTTGGGAATGAAAGGTCGAAAACGTTGGTGGAAACATCACAAGTAAGAGTAATATCTTCCAAAGGAAAATATTGTTGCTTAAGTGTTAAAGATGTTGAGTTGGTTTCCAGGAGTTGTTTAAGTTCCTCATCTACCAATTGGGCTGCAGCAATGTCCTTGTAATCGAGACAACTTGCTTGGGAAATGGAATCAATTTCGATACGAGATAATGCATCTGCTACCAAATTCTGAGTTCCAGGAACATGTTGTATGTTCGTAGAGAACTGGGAGATAAAATCCAGGTGTCTAAGTTGACGTGGACTACATTTGTCAGCTTTCTGTTGAAAGGCATAAATGAGAGGTTTCTGATCAGTGTAAATCACAAACTCTCTTCCTTCCAACATGTGCCGAAACCTTTTGACCATTGTGTATATGGCCAGGAGTTCTCGGTCGTAAGTAGACCAGTTCTTTTGGGATGCAGATAATTTCATGGATAAGAAAGCAAGTGGTTGCCAGACATTGTCATGAAATTGTGCTAATGCACCACCGACAGCAAAATCTGAAGCATCAACCCAAATGCTAAGAGGTGCATTTGGCATGGGGTGATGTAACAGAGTAGCATGTGCTAGGGCTTGCTTCACCAGTTCAAAAGCTGTAGTAGCTTCGTCCGTCCATTCTAGCGCTTCTTCAGGCTTGATTTTGACCTTTCGCTTTGGACGTTTTTTATTTCTGATGCCTTTTAAAAATTTTACTAAAGGTGCAAGGATATGGGCAGCCTGTCTAATGAAACGTCTGTAGTAATTCAGCATTCCAAGAAAACGACGCAATTGAGTGATGGTGGTTGGTTTAGGAAATTTGAAGATTGCTTCTACTCTATCCTCTAAAGGCTTAATTCCAGAACTGCAAACTTGAAAACCAAGGAAATTTAAGGTGGGTACTCCAAAAGTACATTTAGAAGGGTTTATAGAGAGTCCATATTGATCCAACCGTTGAAAAAGCAACCGAAGATGTTGGATATGCTCGGCTTCAGATGATGATGCAACTAAAATGTCATCAATAAAAGCATAAACAAAATTTAATCCCCTTAAAACCTCATCAACAAAGCGTTGAAAAGTAGAGGCAGCATTACAAAGGCCGAATTGCATTCGAGTGCTCTCATACAATCCGAATGGGGTTATTATTGCAGTTTTATGTATATCCTCTTCATTTATAGGAATTTGATGATAGGCTTTAACTAAATCTATGTGTGAAAAATATTTTTGCCATGCAGCTCTGAAGTGAAATCTAAAATGTTTGGAATAGAATATTTATCTTTTTAGTTTGGGCGTTTAATGCACGATAGTCACCCACTGGCCTCCAATCATTAGAATCTTTTTTAGGTACTATGTGAAGAGGTGATGCGTAATTACTTTTAGATGGTCTAACATGACCTAAATTCAACATGTGCTGGAATTCAGATTTGGCAATTTTTAAACGATCGGGAGCTAAACGTCTTGCCTTAGCAAAAACAGGTGGACCAGATGTCTCGATAAAATGCTTAATATTATGCTTAACCTCTTGTGAGAAAGAAGGCGGTTTGACAATTTCTGGGAATTCTCTCAAAACATCATGAAAAATGCTTTCACCAGAAACGAGTTTAATGGAATGCACTTCAGGAGAAACGAGTTTACAATTTGTACTAATTTTAGTTGCATTATCGATTAATTTTCTATTGCGAAGGTCAGGTGAAATATTAAAATTGTACAAAAAATCAGCTCCAATGATTGGTACAGAAACAGAAGCTATTAAGAAAGGCCATCTAAATACCCTTCGCAGATTTAAATCGAGGGTTAAAAGTCTCTTACCGTAAACGTTGATAGGAGATGTATTAGCGGCTGACAATTGCTGAATACTGTTGCCTTTCCTTTTCTCGGAAAGTGAAGCTGGGAGAACGCTGACGTCAGATCCGGTGTCGATGAGGAAAGCGGTGTTGGATGATTTGTCTTTAATGAAAAGGCGACGTGAAATATGTGGCTGCGAGAAGGTAGTCGCATTTACTCCTCGCTGGATTCGTTTTTTTCTTTATAGCTGCATGGTGGAATGAATTTCTTAGCTCGTTCTTGAAACTTTTGTGATACCAACAACAAGATTCCCTGGAACGTGAAAATGATCGATTTCGGGAACGATTTCGTGGGCGAGAACTATTTCTTCGTTCTGGAGTTCTTCTTTCTTTCATTGTAAGATCGTCTATCCTTTTATGCAGTCTCTCGATTTCTTGAGGATACGATTTTCGCTGGATGAAGCGATGGCGTTTGTCGAAAGTGAAACGGTGGGAGTACTCACTTCAAGGATTCTGTCGGCGACTTCTGCGGCTTTCTCGACGGTTATTGGCGTGATGGATGCCAAGATAGTTTGCACTGCGGTCGGTAGCTGCTGAAGAAAAAGTTCCAACATAAGCTCCTCCGGAACGTTGTGCGAAGCTGCACGCCTATTCATTGTCCTGAGGAGTTCTGAAGGCTTCCTGTCTCCTAGCTCTTCGCCGGTTAACAGCTTCCGAATTTCTTGTTGGGACGACTTGCCGGTTCGCTGGATCAGTTGAGCTTTAATGGCGCCGTAGGGATCCGTTTCATCAGGAGTTATTATTAAATCCCTTACAATTGCGGCGGCTTCCGGTGGCAGGTTGGACACAATATAATTAAATTTTGTGAAAGTGTCCGTAATCGCCTTCGGTACTCCGAGGGCAAAAGTTCGTTCGCACGTGGAGAACCAGAGTTGAGGGTCATTGAAATTAAAAGGAGGAATTTTAACTGCAGTTATTTCCGCCATTTCTTCAGTAAAATAAATATTCAAATAAAGGTTGATTTTCGTGAATTGTTCGGGTCACCAATGTAGGAAATAGGAGAGTTATTATACGAGGCGATGCATTTGGATGTAAAACTCAGTTTATTGTTAGAGTTCTATCATCTGCTCTCGGAGGGATACGTGCGCTAACAAGGAAGTCTGAGTCCGGAAAAGAGAGGGAACGAAAGCGCGGGGTCGCTTTTGTAGAAAATCTAACGCATGCGCAGATTGCATTAAAGGTGCTTGCGTGAGTAAGCACTGCCCGCAATTGCTCTAGAACCTGCGCACGCACAGATCGTAATGAAAAACTTATGAGGAGTTGATAAACTCTACATACTCAAGAGGGGGTCTATTACGTTCGGGAAAGTAATACTCTCCACCGGAATAGCTTCCGGGTACTTAGAGGCTACGCAAATTGACGTAATCAGATATCTGTTTTGCTTTGTTGAGACAGGGAGAGGTCCCACAGCATCTATATTGATTTTAGAGAATACCTCCGAAATAATCGGCACTAATTTCAGGGGTGCTTTCGCCTTATCTCTCGGTTTCCCTTCTCGTTGACACGAATCGCAAGTTTTGACGAACTCCTCCACGTCTCTGTACACGTTCGGCCAAAAAAAAATGCCTTAGATTTCTATCTTTGATTTTCGTCACCCCCAGATGCCCCCCTATTTCGTCATGGCCAAGTTTGTTAATGTCAAGTCTAAACTTTATGGGTACGCATAGCTGTCTGACCTCCTTCTCTCGCTTAGTTTTCGCAACTCTAACTAATTTCCCCCTGATGACCCTAAATTCTTTGTCTATTCCTGTTAGGCCTTATCCCATAATGGTTTCAGGACGGGGCATTTTCTTTGTTCTTCTTTAAATTCAACACCATTCACTTTCGTCAACTCTTTCCCCCTTCTCCTTCAAAAGCAGGAATGATAAAGCTATCGTCTTCCCCTCCCTCGGACGGGGGGGAATCCGTAAGTTCAAGCTCCTCTTCGTTAGCCTCTTTTACTTTCTCGGGGGAAAATCTTTTTTGTTTACTTCTAGTCACCACTGCGTTAACCAACTGCACCCCTGTTCATCTGACTCCAGCAGTTCAGCTGTTCGGTTTCCCAATAAATATAGATCATTGTCACTACTATCCTGTTTTATTGCAGCCTTGGTATAAAACTCTCCTTTCTTCGTTTTGATTTTAATTTTAGCCAGAGGCAAACAATGGCAAATCTCATCTAACGGGCTTTTCAACCAAACGTATTCACCTAGGAGGTCATTTTCATTAATCCAGTTCCGCGAACAGACGTCTATGGATGACCCCGAATCTCTTAGACATACGCGATCTATGCCATTTATTTCCATGTTCATTTTGAATTTTTTAAATGGGTCGTAATTCCCGGTATTTAAAGTTAAATTAGCTACCGTTTCGAAATTATTTTTCCTTAATCTAGGGCACACTGGCTTTATGTGCCCTGTCTCATTGCAGTAATAGCATATTATGGGCTTCCTTTTCTCAAATTGATTCTCCCCCACTCTGGGGCACTCTCTCCTAATTTGAGAAATCCCATGGCTTACCTCATGCTTATAAGGATCCTGTTCAAAGGCCCGATATTTTTACCCTTACCACTAAAATGCGCTGATTTATTTTTACTTTCGAGAGGCTGTTTATCAAAGGTTCTACGCTCCCAGGTTTTCGTCGGACCTGTTTTTTTATGCACTCTTCTAATCGCCTCAAAATGGTTCAATTTCTCAGCTAAACTTTTAGCCTCCTTGATACCATCCCACGAATCTAGAAAATGGTCTACTAATTCACTTGGTGCTCTTTTTTTATTTGTTCTGTCACAAGTAGCTCTTTCAATGCGGCGAAATCTCCCACTTTCATCCCCGCTAGCCAGTTGTCCAGGTAGGGCCTTAGTTCGAATACTAAATCCGCCAACATGGCCCCTGGTCTGCGTTGATGCGACTCAAATCTATCTCTAAGGGCTATCGGTGTGAGTTGGAACCGGGCCAAGAGTAGATTTTTTATGTGGGGATAATCGTCGCTTTTCTCTAAAGGTTCTTTCGCTACTATCTCCGCAATTTCTATCGGAAGTAAAGGAATGAGTTGGGAGACCCATCTATCCTCAGCCACTTTTTCTTTTTTCGCCTGCCTTTCAAATATTTCAAAAAATAAATTAATGTCTGCATTTTTTGCATCAAATTTAGGCACTAAGTCTTTTAAATTAACACGTCTATTTACCCCTTGCCCTTCTAAATCGGCAGACGATACATTAACCGTCTCAGTGGCGTTAGACAATCTTAACCGCTCCAACTCATATTCTCTAGTTTGTCTTCGCTCCTCAAATTCCCTTTCTTTTTCTTTTAAAATTCTCTCCATCACCGCTTTGGTCGTTTCCATATCATTTTTATCACTTTGTAAAATCATATCCTTAATTTCTACTTTTGTTTGATCGCCGTTGACTTCCACCCCTAATTCCCTTGGTACTTCTAGCAAATCACCTTTTCTTAATCTTAAAAGGAAAGTCATCATGCAATAATATACAACACTAAATCCAATCTCAATTGTCCCTAAAACAATTCAAATATCCAACGCAAATCAACACTACACTATACACTATACTTAGTTGTACTACACAAATTTATACAACTACCCGGCGTAACTAACCACACACTAAACCTAGACTTTAATTATACTTCACAAAATTATACTCATAACTAGCATAACTAACAGTACCCTAGACTGAGACTTAATTATATTTCACAAAATAATAAAAATACTCAGAGTAACGTGACAATACACTACGCAAAACTGTGCTAACGAAGCAAGTATACTACTGTATACTACGACCTAACTCAATAAACAGACACACATACAAACATAGCACATCAATACACTTCAAACAAACTTAATAATTTCTGTAGTGACTTTTAACTTTATCTAGCATTACTTTTCTTACAAAATTTTACATAAACTAGAAATAATGTATTGCTGCCCCGATACTATACTCAAAGAAAAAGACTGACCTTAACATTGCTGGTGGAAACACTGGAAACATCTTCCTCATCTTTCTCCGGGAAAAAAACGGAAGGCAGGCACTTCGCGAGCACTCTTCACAAGCAGGAAAATACAGGAATTCCGGGAAACCTTTCAGGTAGGCACCCTTCCTTAACACACGGGTACGAGCAAGGCACTCCGGTCACTTCTTGTTGCATGTAATTCGATGAAACACATTTCTTTCACAAGTTGTGCGAGAATCAGGCGGGCATAACTCCATACGGCTGGCGTTTTATTTTTTCTTCTCAATAAAGGGTTCGAGGCATCTATTCACAGAAAGGCCTATCCCACCGCTGCCTCCAAATTAGATCTTTCTGTAACGTCGTCAGAAGGTAGCGTGAAAATAATACATCACAGCAAGGTTGTGGGAGTAAAAAACATACTTTTAATTTTTTTCTCCAATAATATAATCGATTGAAGTTAGATTGTAAAGTTAATAGTTTCCGTGCCTAGCCAGTATGGTGGCCCCATTTTGAAGTCGTTCACTCCACAGCTTGTCTCCGTCCAGTCCGCAAGGCGTTTTTACTCATTCGCGTTTCGGATTCCTGGTCAGCATCACCGAACAAAACTCTGGGATTCTCCTCTCCGCTTCCTAAAACGACCAGCCCTTGTCTTTTCCGAGCTTTTTTTCCTTCTTTTTCTCGTTCTCTTTTTTCTTCTTTTCTCTTTTCTCCCGGCTTTTCCAACCTTTTAAAACATCAGGGGCAGTCCATTTCTCCCCCCTCACGTCTTCTCATTGGTGGGCCCATATGAGCCGATCCTTCAACCTCAACTCATTAGAGCCCATTGGTCCATAATCCGCCAATCGTCCACTCACCCGGTTTCTTCACAAATCAGCAGGTGTCCGACACCTGCACCGACGGCCGAGCCCCTTCGGCCCACTATCGTCGTTTTACGGCCTTTGAGGACAATTCGCCATTGTGTATGTAAAGCGACAGTCCGCTGCCCCGGAAGCGATTTCGTCCACAGTAGAATGGTCAGACAATTGTTGGTCTAGCCTAACTGGCACCAAAGTCCAGACGCTAAATAAGCGATAATGAACCCCAGCTGCACGTGCACCCAAAACTCAGTCTAGTATTGTCCTGAAAAAGTGAAACTAGTTTCGAAAGGAGGACGTCACAGTAGTTTATGAACACTTTTTGAACCAATGAATGTCTCCTATTAACAGTTCCAACTAAAAATTTCCCCCTTTTCTGAAGATCTATGATGATTTTTCTTTCAGTAATATATCGATGTATTCTGTTTCCTGCCATGGAACCACAAAAGTTTTCAAATCTCAGATCCTAAATAAATCGTAAGAGAAGGCTTATAATTACTTAAAGACACGATTTAGTGCAATTATTTTACAATAAAAGGTCTTCTCAAGCTATGTTTTGTAAGTGTACACTGACTTTTGGCGCGGATTGTTGGTGATTATTTGGTGGTCACACATTTATGTTTTTCTTGTTAAAAGGAATTTCGGTGCTGTTGTTTGAATAAGGAAATTTTGAAGAATTGCTGACAAGTATTTTGATTTTCTAAAGCGAGAATTGTAATAGTAATTATATAGCATAAACGCGTAAGTTGATTGCCTGTACGCAGACTTTCGGAGGCAAGTGTACATATATACCTTGTTCAAACTTTAAATCATTAATAAAATACTTTTTATTCATCCACTAAAGTTCAAATCTATTTTTTTTTAAACTTATAGTGGATGACACTTGATGTTTATTCAGTTTTTTCAAAAATATTAATCCATTAATTCAATTTAATAAACGAAAAAAAAGTTTTCTTTGTTGACCTAAGTTGGAATTGACTTCCTTTTTATACTACTTGTTTATGTTAAAAGTGCGCGTCATACGCCGGATTATACGGTATTTATTGACATCGCACAAAGTTACGCAAATTCTTTGTTGAATAACAGAGAAATGACGAAGATGACACCTGAGCTGGCGTTGGACATTTTTAACTATTATACCACACCAACGAGAGGACACTGGGCCTCTACAGATTTATCGTGCATCGGCTTCCTCTACAAGGTGGATTTCTACATCAAACCAAGGGACAAACTTTGAGCCTCAAGATTTAACATGCAGCAGCTCCTCTGTAGTGGCACCAGGACTCGCGAGCCTACAACTAGACAGAGTTTAACATCATGAACTCTCGACTACTGTGGTAACTATGATGAAAAGAGAAGAAACCCCTTAAAATATACTACATCTTACAATCATAGCTTCTATCGATCGCGGGTTCGAGTCTTGGTGCCACTGAGGATCCGCCGTGTAGAAGGGGCTGAAGTACGTTAAATCTGCCGTATCTCAGTCCTCTCGTTGACGTGGTGTGGTAGTTTCTAGAGGGGGCCAGCGCAGGTGTCGTCCTCATCACTTGAACGAGGTTCAAAATTGCGTGACCCGTCCCTTATTGCCCTCGTGTTGCTTCATAGTGCGAAAGTTAATAACTCTCTTTCTTCTTCCCTTCTTTAATTGACACAACAGCCCAGGCAAGGCCGATCCTAGCAGGTGTGCAGCGCGCGGTTGGCAGAAACAAGGGGGCGGCCGCAGGCCACCTATAATTTTTTAAATCAAGCAAAAAATTTTATGAATTTCTCAAAATAAAATTTATAATAAGTTGAATAACTATGCTGAATTTTAAATAGTTATTGAAAAATCAAAATAAGTCCTGATTTCCCGATAACATAACATAGTTCGAGAAAAATAAGAATGGATTTCAAATTCTGAGGAACATTCCTTCTCATCAGGGGTGTAGCCTGCTTTATCAGGGGGTCAGTATCAATGGCAATGGCCCCCCTCGCTACAGGGGCCCTGGACGTGTGTAAGCAAAAAGTCGTTAAATGTTATTAATGGTCATATGAAGAGTTCCTTTCTACGTTTATAAAATAGTATGTTACTGGCTTCAAACGATATAAATTTTCAGTGTGAATTCTGAATCTCAGGTCCTACTATAAAAAAGTTTAAAAACTGGTAAAGTTACTCAAAATAATGAGAAAACAAAGAGTGGTATGTGGTCAGAAAGCAGGAAAAACTTCTCATTCAAAGCGGTTCGACAATAAGATCGTTTGAAGTGAAATACAGATAACACTTGGGATGGGGGAAAATACATTTAGAATGTCATTTGCTTGTAAATGAAAATACCCACTTCGTTTGCTGATTGATTGACTGTTATTAACGTCACACTAAGAAGTTACACGAAGGCTTGGCGGTAGGAATTTTTTTCAGAAGTGGTCCAGTGAAAGAGAATATTAGATTTTATTTATATCGGTTCTCTTTTATTTCTGTAACAATCAAAAGACCGGACGTGCATTCAGTCAGCAAGGGATCTGCTTCCCGTTCTGAGAAAGATCTGGCCCATAAGCGCCAGAAACTTCTGTCACCCTCCAAGTCAATAGTTAATTATTTTTTTAACGAGTATTCATGAGTTCTCAACGCTGGTCCCATGGGAGAAGGGGGAGGGACATTAAGGAAGAATTTCGACACATCGAACAAAAGTAATGAAAAGCACGATCAAGATTTATGACATGCTTAAGGACGAATGAAAAGAATGAGGCAGAATGACCCTCAGATAAAAAAGATCCCTTTTCGAAGAAAGCTGAGGAAATTCTGCGTCAATTTGACTTCCGAACAAATTTCTTTTAGACAAGACAAAAATCGGAACAAAAAAGGTAACTATATTTTCACTTTCAAAATTCTCTTTTCGATTTTTAGGATTTAAAGCCTAGGTATTTTAATCATTGCGTAAGATAAAGTGAAAAAAAAAATATTTTGTTGCATTTGGGCTGTAACTATTTTATTTATTTATTTATATAAATATAAATAACTGCCATCAGTTTCTTAGAATACTTTCATGTTGATTAACATATTTAAGTGTATGTTTTCGTAGCTTGATTGTACCATAATTTTATAACATTTTCAATTGGCATTGTTATTCAAATGAAAGATTCTTATTTGCTTCTCGTATAAAAATAATTTCTTTAGTCACTTATGAAAAACGGTAGTAGTTCATTTAAAGTACAAAACACTAATGAGCCTTTGAGTACATTCATTAATTATTTACCATACTTAAAAGGATACTAACAATAGCTAGAAATTGAAATAAAACGTAGTTATATTTATTTTGATGATTTTGTTTGTAATCATAACGTATTAGAATAATTTTGATTAGAAATAAATTAACCAATCTATAATTTCTAAATATTTAATTTAAATTGCTTCAAACTGTGAAAAGAATTTTCAAAGAAATAAAGTATAAGTTTACTTAAAGATACACACACATTTTTTGTTCTTTTTATTGAGGTAACATGTGAAATAAACACATAATTTTTTTCTAATATACTCTAAGACTGCTAAGAGAACCATTATTTTTAAAATTGAATTTGAAAAGCACAAATTCTTTTTTTTTTTTGTATTTATTGCTATTTTAAGAGTGATTTGCATGATACCTTCTTGATTAAGATCTTTTGCCCAGAGAGTTTAAAAGAATATATATATTTAATGCAAACTCTCTAATAATTAATTATAAAAATACATAAAAATCGTATAATTTCTTTAGAATATTGTATAGCATTATGTATGCTTCTAATAAAGTTAATCAAAATTCATCTTTAACAATCTATAGCAATACTTAAAATCTTTAAAAAAGGCAACAATAAGAATGTCAGAACTATATTGCAGAAATTTCTTATAAAAAGCATTTAATGAAAGGTTTTTTTTTCACAGAACAATAATAAATGTTGAAAAATATAAGTAATATTTTTAGTTGCTCCTAGTACTATAAAACTATTTAATTAAAGTGATAACAAAGCGCATTACAGAAACAAAAATAGGATAAACACAATTTATAAAGTAGATAAGTGATTTCAAACAAAACAGAAATATGAAAAATTATTCAATAAGTAGTAAGGTTGTATAATCTTGAGTATTTTTAATGTAATTAAGATACAAATTTAGTTTAAAAATTTTAGATTTCTTTTGCGATATTGTGGCTTTTGTCAAAACGTTTTGGGTTATCTTAGAAATTTCAAATTATTCTAGAAATGTTTTATTGTTCTGTTTAGTCTCACAGTATTAAGATATTTGAAAAAACAAACAAACAAGTAGGGTAATAATATTAATGTTTTAACTTATATTTAGAAACTTTAAAAGGAAACTAGAAATTCAAACCTTAACTTGGCCTTCAAAACCTGACCAAAAAATGAAGTTCTGCACTTCAAATTTTATTTGAATTATTATTAATGTGTTTTACTTTTTATTCGTATATAAGTAGATGATTTTTTAACGTCAACGTTAAGTATTAGTCAAAATATGAAAGTTCTCTAGGGCGTGGGTGGGCAGCACATTAGGTTTTTGCACGAGGGTGGCCGATACCCTAGGATCGGCCCTGAGCCCAGGGTGGGCCAAGGCCTTCTCAAGAACCCTCCTCCATTCCGATCTCCAATTAGTTACTCTCAGAATTTTAAAATCGTTCTCCTCGCAATCAACCCCTCTCAATTTGGGTCTACCCTTAGTTTTAGTTCTAATAGGTTTGTAATTGAAAATTCTGAACGTCAAGAATGACGGGTCCATACGGTAGATGTGGCCCGAAAACTTAGAACGACCAATGTTGATAGATCTAATGATGCTTCCTTAAATAGCTTAAATAATTCAAAATTATGCCATTGTCTCCACAATCCATTCTCATTCACAACACCAAAGTTGTATCGAAGAATTTTTCACTCAAAGATGGCTGGCTGTTCAGTCTGTAATTCAAAGTTTCAGATCCATGGGTAAATATACGGGTCTGATTATATTTTTTTTACATAGCGTGATTTTTGTATGTGTTTTAACCAATTTTGACTTAAGGAAAGCTCTTAGACCATGAAGACAGCGATTAACACCAATAATACATTTTTTTAAATTTCAGCACCTATGTTGTTTAGATTGCCGATGTTTGAGCCCAAATTTAAAAAAAACTATTAACTATTAGACAAAACTATTAACCGCTTCAAACTCTCAGTCTGCAAATATTTGACACGTGCTGGAGTTTTTACGGTTGGCATGTATTTAGAGTTTTGTCTTCATTAATAACCTAATACAACAATACAACTCTCACTCACTCATAACTTCTCTCGGGGACTCTTCTAATACAAGTATCCAACTTTGAGTCTGTTACTGCTTTGTAAATTATAAAAGTTGCTGTTCTGATATCTGTAAAAGGAACAAATCCACAATGTTGATGATGAAGTTTTTTTTTCTGTTATCATAGAAAAGGGTCAATCCGATTGGTTAAAATTCTTTCAAATGTCTTAGAGAAAACCGATGTTAGAGCTATAGGTCTATAAGAGGAGATTTTGGTCTTGTCTTTGCATAGCTTGGGAATTGGAAGACTAACAGGGTGCTTCTACGACTTTTGGACTATTGAATTATCAAATATTGTATTTGTTGAAAGAAGTTTTGAATTACCATAATTTCTCTCTCTCACTCTGGTTCAATGGCTTCAGTAATGTAGTCGGGATCTCCTCTGCACCTGGAGTTGTGTTCCTAGTGGATTTTATAGCTCTATTCAATTCAGATGAGTGAAAGAGTTTATTGATTAAGCTATATTATCTTGGGCAAAAAAACGCAAAGGAAATGGCTCATGGTTAGTATTATCGGATGCAAAACACTCTGCAAAGAGTGTTGCTTGAATATGTGGAGGATAAATGAATCTGCTATGCACTTGAAGAAAATTCAGTGCTGATTTAGGATTATTTTTCATGGAAAATTTTTTCAGAATATTATAAAAGGTTCTCGGGTTAAAAACATTGTTACAGACTGTATCCCAATAAATCTTTTTAGCTTTTTCATATGAAATCGAAGCAGAAACTGGAATATTGCTTGTGTATCGAATCCCCATTTTTGGAGAGATTGCACAAATGGCATTTTTTTCCGGAAGCATTTCTTGAGTTTGTAAAGGTTGTGGCAGCACTATTCCACCAAGAAGGGAAGAGGTTCTATTAGAAATTTTTACCTTTCGAGAATTATTTGAAATTATATTAGCAATATTATCAAAGGGATTGTGATTATTATCATCTATCTTAAAGACTGTTGATTTGGCTTGCTTTAATACTCAGGGCCAATCCACTCTTTAAATGATTCATTTAATTGGGTTTTGAAAATTAAAATCTGTGATAACAGGACAACGATCACTATTGTAGGAGCTGTCTAAAACGCGAAAGTTTTGCTGTATCCGATGAGACTTGAGGGGCAAAGGGTAAAGTCCAGGAGAGCACTAGAACCAACATTGCTCTTCTATGCATTGGAATAACAGTATTAACCAGTTAACTGTGATTGACGAGTATAATCGTCATGGAGAAGTTGCAGAATTTTGTGTATTGAAGAGTATACTCGTCATGCGTAAAATGTATTGACCATTAGCTATTTAAATTGTAATTTTTGAGAAAAACAAAATATATTCTCAAATTTCAAGATGTTTAGAATATTTTCATTCCAGTCTGGAGTAAAACAAATAAATAAAAAGTATGAAAAATTTAAGATTATTCACACGTCCCCGTAATGCAGTGTCTGAATTTCGCTATACATTCGGATGACGATTTATGTGCGATGATAATGTTTTTAAGATTTTAGCCTAAAAGGGCAAGGGCAAAAGTCGGAAAGCTGATTGAAATAGGGTTCCTTCAGGTATGGCCAGCCATGAGACAAATGTTTGATACCGACCAAGCGCTGAGCCCATTGAGAGCTGTAAGAAAATTGTTATCTAGTTATCGAGAGGTGTAAATGCCAATTGTTTGATGTTAGATCCATGTGCTGACATTAGAGCCCAATGCCGTGCTAACTCAAGAACAGTTTTTTTTTATTGAGGTGGGAAAATGGAAGAATGTTTTGTGGTAAGAAGACTGTGAATAACCCTGCAGAGCACCTGTCCAGAACTTCTTTAGTGTCAAGACAAGTAAAAAATACTTTGTCAGTGAAGGAGAAAGTAAATCAGTGTGTGTTTAGGTTTCAGTCCGAGAATTTTGCCGGTCACTAAAATTCATAGATATCCGTAAAAACTTAAGGTCGGAAGGACCGTCGGTCCCAGGAACCCGCGAATAAGTTAAATTAATTCACATCCCCATAAGTATAATAAGTATTAGTAACAAAATTGGCAATTTTATAAAATAAATCCATTTTTTATCCAATCTTTTAACAACACAACTTACTCTGTGATTGACGAGTATTCTCGTCATCGCTTGATTTTCGTGACACACACAGTTGCGCATTCTCAAACTGGAGCACCACAGTTAATTGGTTAAGAAAAAATTAGAACTCATTAGCCAGTCCATAAATCTTTACTGAGTTGAGAAGTATGATTGGAGCGCCACATCGGATGATGCAAGTTAAAATTGCCAAAGATGAAAACTGGTTCCGATAATGAGTCTAAAAGGGATTTAAGTAGTGTAACATTGAGTCCCCCAGATGCACAGAGCCGGTTTATCCATTGGGCGCTTGGGGCGGGCACCCAGGAGCCCAGGGCTTGAATAAGTTAGACTTGACCAGGTTTTCTGGTCATAAATTTCAATCCACCAGCGCCAAGGGGGCCAGTAGATCTTCTGCGCCCAGGGCACGAAATGAGCTTACACCGGCATTGGAGAAGCATATAAATTTATCAAATAAAAGAAAACATTGTTAATTATGATTTGTAATACTAAAATTTCATAGTCTGATAACTGCGTATTTTCAAAGGAAATTTGTCTGGCAGATATATTTGTTGGTACTGCTATCAGCCACCCTCCTCCTTGTCTGTCAAGTCTATCTTGTCTGAAAATGCCCTTACCTGGGAATTGTATATATAAATTGTCGTTAAGTTTCAAAAAAGTCTCTTGAAATAGCCAAGTATCTGATTGCGAAAAGGGAGGAATAATGTGCCAAATAAACTTGTTTTTTATACATCTACAATTCCACTGTAGAAAACGCATGAATAAGCTATAAAAAGAAAAATAAGTTCAAAAATTTCTATCCTCCACTGGGGGAAATGAGATATAATAACACTTATCGAACTCAAAAGTCAAGAATAAAACTGCAGTTTAGATCTTCGAATTCTTAATTACCCAGTATCAATATTATTGGATGTATCCCAGTGTTTCTCAAACTGTTGGGAGTGACATCTCTACGAGGGGGGGAGAGCATATTGAAAAGTCAAAAACAAAAGACTATTTAAAAAAAATTATTGATTTACTGAAAGTTAACAAACACAAATACATTCTGACATAGTAAAAAATAAAATACACATTTACACTGATATAATACACTTATAAATGTATCAGGTGCTACAGAATGTATTTTATAATTAATTTAACAGTACTAAGTTAAAAACAAGTTTAATAATTACTACTAACCCCAAGGGATTGTCATATATAAAATTATATAAAAAAAATTAACGCTTATCTTCATAATTTGTATAGTTTATAATTAAAGCCATATTGTAGCTTAAACATGTAGCTAAACATGTACCGATTAAAAGTTACGCTATTCGCTTCCCAATGCCATGTAGACTCCCGTATGTGATGTATTGGGGGAGGGGGAGGAATAAAGAAGCAAAAATAATGTCTGAAATAAGTAAATCCTTTGCAAACATTGTCAATGTCCTTTTATTGCATTCCAAAGCCTCCGGAATTATTTTATGAATAGTAGTGAACAGAAAAGATTGGACTTCGGAAAGACGTATATATGCGTCTGGGGAAATTAACGCTTTGGCTGAGCGAGACATTTATATACGCAGGTGGCACTTAAGTGTTTAAAGTTGTATCGTAGTTTTTGCGTCAAAGTACAGTATGATTGAATTGTATGAGGGGGGCGATGAAAATTCTGATTGAATATTGGGTCGTGAACATTGAAACTTTGAGAAGCACTGATGTATCGACTGTGTTGTGAGATGCACTTAAAACAGATGTGTCAAACTTTTGTAGCATTAAACTTGACTTTTTTTCCCTGTAAGGTGAAGATGATTACTTACTTGTTTCTGAGACATTAACCAAACGGGAGAACATAGTATCCATGATATTTTGTATAGAGTTCATGATGGCTGCAGTTTGCCTTTCTATTGCTACTTGAAATTTTGCTAGTATGTTTTCCAATTTCTTTTCAAATTCCTGCAAGTTGGTCCGGGGGCTACTGTTTTTAATGCTGTTGAATAACTTACTGAGTGTGTTTCCTTAAATTTTTGCGTCGTGCCTCTCGCACAGTTAATTGATGATTGGATTTTTGATATCTAGTACTTTTTTTTCTTTATTAAATGTGGGACAGTTGGGGGAGTTTGCCGGATGATCTCCTGTACAATTTATACATTTTGATTCATTTATACACTGTCCGGTGTAAAACTCTCCACAATTGATGCATAGTGCAAGGCTGGAACAGAATTGAGATAAGTGGGGGTGAAACTAAAACATTTGCTACCTTGCCGGGGTTTGACTGTAAATAGTTGAACTCTATGGTTAAAAAAACCAAAGCTTTACGCATTCTGGTATATATATATTTAGAAGGGTAATTAAAAGAGAAGAAGCTTCTTCACGACTGTTTGATTTAATAAATCTTCTTATTTCAACTAACGTTTGGGTTTTATAACTATTCCCACATCTGCCAGATGTACGTTAGTTGGAATATCGTAAAGCAGGAATCGCGAAGTGAACGTTTCCCATTTTATGTTAGCTTTTATTGGAATATTAGAAATTTGATCAATAGCTGATATTTGAGCAGCGCATTCAGGGTCTGAGGTGCTAATGTTTACATTACCCCTTCGAGTAAAGTACATGTGCTTCTACTCAGAGGCGGAGCACGGTGTGGGCCACTGCCTCGTGGTGCATAGGGCCTCGCGCCTCAAAGCCGAAATAAAGTGAACGAAAAGTAAGGAAAATCCAAAAGTGTACTCCACAGGGTTTTTTTTATAATTAATAGATTAGAAAATTCTCAACTCTATCTGTTTTTTGGCATAAAATATTGAAAACTTGATATACCGACATTTTAAAAAAAGATATCCTATTTATATCAGTGCTAGAAAGAAGATGAATAAATAATTCGGGAAAACATTGTTTTCCATTTTCATTTATTAAAAATTTCTCAACTTTGTCATTTCCGCTCATTCGTTAATATTTAGTCTGACAACATTAGCTCAAGTTAAGCTGCTGTCGTGGGGAGTCCCCGGTCAGAGACGGGGCATAGCTCGGGACTTCCCATCATTAGAAAGCCAATTAAAGTATCGCATGCAGACATAGTCTCGCTTCATGTTTCTATAACATATTATAAATTTTAAAAGTATTTGATGTGAGAATAAATAATAGTGGTACTGGACATTTTTCATAATTTATCGATCATGTTAGACTTAGGCACTAAGAGAGATAGAGATAAAGGGGGAAAAAATTGGAACCTGGTGCAGCAGAAAGAAAAGCGGAAAGAGTTGTATCGAACCAGGCTTAAAGTTCAGGTAAGATGAAATTTCTCAGGCAGACTGAATCTGGTAGTACAGAATCAAATTAATCGGTTCCTTCGACTTCTCAACAATTATCCGTATCCGAGTCTCCGTCGAATTTGGAAGTTACTCCAGATGCACAGACCATTGATAACGAACGACGAAAATCGGAAATAGAAATAGGATCAAAAGCTTGCCAATCATAATCTGACGCTGAGATTTCTGTGTTCACGTTGAGTAAAATAAGTCACAATCAAGAAGAAGGGATTGAGATTAGTTCTTCGCCTGTGAACAGAGATGTCAGTGACGTAGTGAAACAAGTATTTTTCAGTTTTAACCCGGAATTATGTACGTTTCCTATGACAGATCCTCGCCAGTCATGATATAGTTTAAAGCAGTCCCACACAGCAGTTAAATGACAGGGATGAATATTATCCTAAAGATGATCATCATGGACACTTTTCCAATTTTCATTTCTCAAAAAAACTAAATAATGGTGAAACTCACACACAACTTCGTCGCTGGTTGGTTTATTCAAATTCTAAAAATACAGTTTTCTGTTTTCCATGCCGACTATTTGGCAATTCACAAACTCAAATAGTACAGGAAGGGTGCTGTGATTGGAAATACTTAAGAAGTATTTTGCACATACATGAGAATACTAAGAACACATGGCCTTTATATTCCTATGGATAACATTAAAGCACGGAAAAACATTAGACAAAGAAAACGATATACGAATTCTTGAATCTCAAAAACATTGGTACAAACTGTTTAATTAAGATTAATTGATATTATGCATTTCTTAGCCTACCATAATCTGGCGTTTAGAGGTCACAGAGAATCTCTCAAAACAGACGAAGTCACTAAGAGTTCTGGAAACTACATAGATTTATTTAAATTAATAGCTAAATATGATCCTATGTTACGGGAATGCATAAATCGCATTGATAGTAAACAACTTGCACACCATTATCTAAGCCATGATATTCAAAATGAATTGATCACAACCATGTCAAACCCAGTTACCAATTAAGTGATTGGTAGGATAAAAAAGGTGAAATATTATTCTTTTTTACTCGATTGCACTAGAGATTGGAGTAGAATTTCACAAATGCCCGTCATCTTAAGATATTGTTGTACATCAACTGGAAGTATAGAAGAAAACTTAATCAGATTTTTTTTCCTGCTGTCACTGAAACAACTGGAGAATATTTGACCAATGCAATACTGGAAGCAGAAAAAATAGCTTAAAAAACCCTTTAAGACCCGAATTACTTTTATCTTCAAATATTAAATTCTTCTGGTTATTAAGATTGTGTGAACCCCAATGACATTGGGGAAAATAATAAAAACATTCCCGATCCCCTTCTGAGATGTAGACGGTACCAAGGCCGTCTTGAAGAACAGGCCAAGACAGAGTTTTGATGACGTCACGAAAGGAGGGAAAGCTTTTCTACACGCATATTCTCACTTAGAATATTTTCTGTTGAAAGTTATGTTTTAACACGCTTGAATGATGCATAATATTTTCCCGGATAAAGGGACAAAATCATTCATGAAAGGCTCCTAACAGTATAAAAAAAATCTAAGAAAAAATTGACTCAATGTAAAATAACTTCAAACAGATAAAATAAAAAAAACTTTTTCTTGCAAAGAAAATTTGAAAAGTAGAGCATTAGAGGCATATTAATAAAAAAATCAAGTGAATTTAGAAACATTTTGCTGGAGTTCCTTTTTCCTGTGAAATGACATTTTTTTTATGCTCATAGAATCAATGAATCATAACAAAAGAAATAATTATAAAAAAAATTCATGCAAAAATATATAAAAATATAGAAATGACAAACAGTTTTAGACACCACAGTAATTATATAGTAAAAATAATATAAAATAATTTCAGTCAAATAAAATAAAAAAGAAACATTTACTTGTAAAGAAAATAGGAAAAGTAAAGTATTTCAGGCATATTATTACATAAAAAATGCATATGACAAGAACAGTTTAAACACCATAATAATTATATAGCAAATACAGGACGTTAAAAATGTATATACATTAGAGTAAAAATACACTTACATCAGAAAAAAATCTTTTCACGGAATATATCATTAATGAGGCAACGTACTGATTAGTTTCAAATTTTGAATCATTTGCATTTGTGACAATATTATTTAAATTATTAATTACATTATTTTTATGCATATGCATTAAAATTCAATATTATGCTATGGCAAAAATATCTAAAAATCAAACAAAATTTTTGAAATTTAAAACATAACATTTTACATACTTGGAATGCTAAAATCTTTATGAAAAGAATTTAAACGAATAATGTAAATAAATAATTTTTCTTCAAATAATAGTTATATGAACAATTAACCATGTTCATAAAATGTATGTAGTATAAAAAAATTACAAGGATATACATGCACAATGAATAACATACGAATAGATAATTAAATATTTAAATAAATAAAACAGAAAAATACAAAGAGCAAACATTAATTTAATTGGCCTTAAATTTCTTCATTTTTCGGTTATCCTTCATGGTTAAAATTTCTTAACTGCGCTTTTTTGAATAATTATTTAAGCATATATTCCCAAATGTAACGAATACTTTTTTAAAATATGAAAATGCAGGGGAATGTTACAATTTACACAAGGTGAATGAAACGAATGAAAGACATTCCACAACTCGTGTAGTTCCAAATACGCTTCGGTTATGCTTATAAAGCAAGATAATTGGCAATCAACTTTAAGAAACTTCAATTCTAATGTTTTCGATATTAACAAATTAAACATGAAATATTGCGTTGAAATGACTTTCATAACAATATCTGTGGGCATTTTTAAACCTCCTCTATCCAGAAGTCTCAAATATTTTGTCCCTTCGATATTTTCCGAGTCGAAATTAATCTGCTTATCTAAAACAAATGTATGCTTTCAATCGGAGCACTCAAATTTTATATTATGCACACAATATCCCGCTATATACATTAAAGCTTGATACTCTTCGATTGAAATATCATCTGATTTATTTCTAATGTTTAATATTTCGTTGAAATCTGTAATATCTACTTTAACATGAAATATCTCACCTGAATGATTTGAAATTAATTTTTTTGTGAGGTAGTACCATATTTATCTGAGTGCAAAGTTAACACACTTTTAATGCGTAACTTTTTTTCAGCTTGCCAAATTTCCTGCACGCAGTGACATGATAATTTTCTCCAGACATATGTCTGTATTGCCCAAATCTGGCTTCTAAACCATCAGTTTGGAACTTTCCAGTTAAAACATATTTGAAATTCTGCTCCGTCAAAAGATACTTTATTAGTTCTGGGATGGTATTTACCGTATGCCTCAAAGCAAAAAATGTTTTCTCGCTTAAACAACCTTCTCGTTTATTTTGTTTTAAATGTTTCCAGCAGTCCAGCCACTGAACAAATTTTGAAGAAAAAGTTAATCTATCATCATCCATTGATGAAAAAGGAACACTGTTTTTCAATTTAAGATTTTGACCCTTAGTTGGATTTTTACTATTCATTATTTGCCAAAAATCTAAAATATGTTTGATGAATATTGCAGTGTCCCTAAACATTTCTGGGTAGCCTAATTTAACTTTTAATATACTAGATGTATGGCCCGGCGTTGCACAGGCTTTCTCTACTTTTGTAAGAAAAAGCTTCAGCAAGATATACTTTTTCAAAATTTCTTTGTGTTAAACAGAATATTGCAGTTTTAAGAAATAGTGCATATATTTTTCAGAATCAAAAAATACTAACTCGTATGTGCATCGATAAAATAAACGTTAAACATAACAAATAAAATTGATAAAAGTGTCAATTTATTATATTATTTTTAACATTTAAAACTACCATTTTTTTAAAGTTAATCTGTGTGGAACCATTAGCCTGTGAATTAAATATTATATTTAAAGCACAGTTTCCAGAGTGAGGGGCAAGGACCCTGTTCCACAGGTCACTCCACAGTATGCAAAATAAGTGTTTTCATAAAAAAATTGTTTTAATAGTTGATTATGTACACACTTATACTGCCATACCAAGCAAAAAAGCAGGCGTTATTGCATATTAGAAATCAATAATTCCGTACAAACTCACCCACCCCTCCAAAAAAAATTTATTACTACAGTTAATAATAAAACTTAATGTTCATTTCATGATCATACTATAATTTCAAATATTTTTCTTCAGTTCCTTATGTATATAAAATAAGCTAATTTTTAAAAAATAGCGCTTAGAATCCCATTCACGTTTGAGCAAGGAAATTATCTGAAATGAGAAAAATACAAGTGCACCTCTGTAATTTACTGGCTCTCGATAATTTATGAGCTCTCGAATTAACTGGTACAGCGATGAAAAAAATAACATTAAAACAAACACGCATCAGCAATCAACATTAATCATGGAAGCCAAAATCAAACGTGAATCAATATTGAAAGTCAATATCAAAAACGAAGTAACTGGTACAGTCATGAAACCGAAAACATTAAAACAAACATCTAAACAAATAAACATTCAAATCAATAATTAACAATTGAATATCAAACGCGGATGAAACTAAAAAGCAATGAAACAAAATTAAGATTAAAACAAACATGTATCAACAATCAACATTAATTATGAAAGCCAAAGTCAAATGCGAATTAATGTTGAAAGTCAATATCGGAAGCAAATTAAATTGAACAGCAATGAAACAAATTTGCTGCCTCAAAATTTTCAGCATTACAATTTTAAACATGCTTTTCCCACGATTGAATAGCCATAACATAATGAGGAACAGAATTAATGGAACATATTTCTTTAAAGACATTTACTGTATTAAGAATATTTAACAATTCGCTGAAATATGTTAACCTAGGAGGATTATTAAGAATTTTTCCAACAGAAGGTATATTTAATTCACGATTATTAATAAATATAATAATAGGGAGATATGTATTTATTTTCAGGGATTTTAAAGTAGAAGGACAATTTTCGTAATTATTAAAAAAAGAAATGTTATGCTACTTTCACAATCAAGTTTTAGAACATTATTTTTTGATAAGAAATTAGATATGGGATTTTCTCGCATTAGCAGATTTTCTTTTAAACATTCAAAACTGGTAATTTCGTCTTTCTTAATGAAATTAGTAAGCAGTTGTTCGTCTAATTGTTTCATTTTTTCCTTTCGTTGAATTGTCACCGATCGTTCTTTAATTTTTTCATTCAAGTAGGATGGACAACCAGGGAGAGAAAATGCAAGGATATGCATTCTCTGATAATTTTGGATACACTCTAGGTATTTCTATAACAGTACCAGTCTTGTCTGTAATTTTATCTTTTCTCACAATGAAAAATTCAGGGAAATGTTTAATGCACACTACACTATTGTTAATATTTTTAAAATCCCTAGGAATTTTCTTTTTCCAAGTTTGTAACAACTGTTCATATATGGGAAACGAAACACAGAAACGTACGGCTGCCCCGTTTTATTAGAGAAAAAATTTGGTACACAACAGTAACGAGTTATTATTATGAAATGTGTGCAGCTTTAGGTTAAGTTATTAATATTTTTCAGTTAATTAAGATTTGTGACAGAATAAACAAAACACTAATTTTACACTTAAACACTAATTTCTCTTATAAAACAAAATATCTTTTTTTACAAATAATCAAGGATGTTGGCATATATGCGTCAGTTTATTATATCGTTTAATCAAGACTCCAAAGAAAAAAGTTCAATGACAAGAATAAAGTTACACAGTAATATAAATATCGTACCTTTTTCTTTATGGTTAATAAAGAAATCCCGAGTAATCCTTTTCCAAGAAAATCCAGTCAATTTATCCTGAGTAATGAATATAAATACACGTTGGAAAATCTATCAACTACTTCAGCATACAAGATGGAAGTTAGAATGTAATCGTATTCTCCCGCTAAATTCGTCCCTCCTTTGATCACGTGACTACGTTCAAGACATTGCAGGGACAGAGCTTAGTCTTTCTAGAAAGCTTTGACGGTACCCGCACGTCTGTGCGGGTTGGACGTTATCTGTGAAACTGGTCACCTGTGAAATTTTTCGAGAGTTATACATTTTTAACTCTAAGTTGATATAAGAAACAAACTTAGTCCAACTATAATTGTTACAAATAAGGATTTGTTTATGTATAATTAACTCTTTTACTGATTCATTATTTATTTAATGTAAAAATCTTTTGTTTTGTTTTTGACAAGTATAAATTACCATTTTATTTTCCACAACATGTTCTCGAACTGCTTTCGTAGTTTTCAAATCTGCACTTGCGAGGCCTTGAAATGTCATCAACACATCAAACAGGGCTATACATGGCAAGCCTTTTATCCTGGAATGGCCAGGATAAAAGCCATGACATGTATAGCAGGTGGATTATAACGCTTCGATCTTTTTGCGAGTGGAATTAAAACACTGTTATCTACATCATCTGTTAAAATACTTTTGTTAGTAAGTGGGGAGGCTGATAGCGCTTCAACTACCTCTAACTTAAATCTTAACCAATCCATTTTGATTTTTAGAGGAATTTTATTTAATATTACATCTTGTTTCTCTCTCAGAAACCAAGAATTTGCAACAGCTCTGTTTTTTTTTAAGTTTTAGTAAACGCTGGAAAATTATCAAAGACAAATTAAGTCTTTCTATTAAGCTTTTATCAGACACAAGATAGGAAAGCAGAATCGAAGCGGTGAAGGCCGCGTTATTACAATTTGATATGTTGTTGAATGCATAGGAAACTTAAAAAACCGTACGGAAGACTCCGACACACTCAGTGATTGTGATTCTGTTTTAAATGAAATGTTCAGATTGGAATTTATCGTATCATTACATGTATGGTACGGGTTATTAACGCGTGTCAATATCAAGCAAATTATGGCAATCTGTACAAGCCAATTTATTCGTTACTCTTGAACATTTGTGTACATTTTGCAGCTGGATCAAAGATTATCAACAAACTGGATTAGGAAATGTTTGTCTGATGCTCGTAAGTTTATCGAGAAAAGCAGTTATGATTTGCCAAAAGATTTTAAAAATAAAAGGTTAGCCAAAAAGAAACGAATATTTAATTATGAAGGCGGCCATCAACCTATAGAGTCTGTCAAAAGCCGGTATAAAACAGACTCTTTTAATATTATGATTGATTCTGTGAAAAGCCATATGGATTCAAGATTTATGTCTTTAAATCAACATTTTAAAAATTTTGGTTTTCTGTATGACTTAAACAAGTTAAAAAATATTTCAAAAGAGTAAATACTGAAAAACTGCCAAGATTTGCACAGTTCTGAAAGTAGATGAGAGCAGTGACTTCCGACCTTACGAATTATATGAAGAATTACAAAATATGATCTCAAATTTACCCAACACCATTACAAACGTGAAACATCTGCTCCAATATGTCATAGAGAACAATTTCAAAGATTTTATATAAAACCCAATATTCCTTTTTTGTCTGAAAAAATATCGGAATTCGTTTCAGGGTCTTAGGCATTGGATACAAAAATAGCCTTAAGGCGGTTTTCGCATGATGTTAATGAATAGGACATAAAATAAGACAGTACCGATTTAAGCTAATTTCGGGTGCTGGATAAAGAAGATCTACACGCCCACTTGGCGCTGGAGGATCAAAATTTAATACCAGAAAATCTGGATAAGTTCAGCTTATCTGGGCCCTTCTGGGTCTTCCGGGCCCCTGGACGCCCGCCCCAAACGCCCAATGAATAAACCGGCAATGGCGCATACTTTTCATGACGTTCTTCATTTCAAATGACGTGAAAACAAGATCTGCATTACTCATTTCATTTTCGACGTCGCAATCTGCCTCAATGATATTTTTTGAGCTTTTAACAAACTCCAAAATGTTTTTGTCTATTATAATTGAGGCTGTACACGCATTAGAATCATTTACTGCAACGAATTCTTCCCATGATACAGTAGGACAGTCCATTAATACAGCAACTTTCTCAAATATTTTATTAAGTGTTCATTCTCAGAAGGGGAATGTTTTCGTGTTTCGCAATTTTCGATTCGTGTTAAGAAAAAAAAAGGGCCGCGGTAGCCTAGTGCCAAGCATCGGGGCTGGCATGCCATGAGTTCGAGTCCAGTACCACTAAAGACCTACCGTGTAGGGAAGCGATGCAGGTTAAACAGTTAGGGTTAACAACAGGTTTGCGCTCGAGAGTGAATGAGAAAAGTGCCCAGTTTTGTGTAACAGTGAAAAAGCGAACGGAAGTAGTCTTCCCCCCGAATCGTCGCCATGGTAAGGAGAGAGCCAGAGAAGGAAAAGGGGGCGGGGACACCTCGTGACTTGCGTCATATCGGTGAAAAAGTTGGATAATGAACTAAATTCATGTGACGTGTTACGATCACGTGATTCCGTCAACCGGTGAATATGGCGTCGTTTGTTTACTATTGCGTATGATTATTTTGTTCTTAAAGATTTACATTTTACTTTCTAAAATGTCTTATTTTGCTGAAATGGTTGCTCGATCAGTTATAGAAAGGATAATTAGAAAGAAAAAATCATTTTATAATATCATTATAACAAATCAAAGTGCTTTGATAGCATGGTGAAGCGTGAGGATTATATAGGATCTTCCCAGTGTTTATGTGTTTGACCACACACACTCTTTGAATAATGTTTTCTCAACACCGTAAGACAAATGAAACTTCTTCAAAAAGGATTTTGGATAGATGTAGACTTACAATATTTTAAAGCAAATATTTGTTTATTTTACATCAAGTTATATTGAGAACATATTATGTTTAGTTAACTTAAATTTTACTTATGTGTCACACATCTTCAGAGTAGTTAACAGAGGTGCTTCAGCATTTAATTATCTAAAATTGGAACACAAGAATCTGATATGTAACCATACATATATCAAAAAGAAGTATATATATTTATAAAACTTATTTTACTTAGTAATTTTACAATATTACAGGGAAAAAGAAAAAATAAAGAAATGGAAAAATATCTTACTTTATATATTACAGCTCTGTTAATGTTTATACTAGTTGATGAAATAAGAATCACTTTCAAACTTTAGAAATCAAAATTATCATTTACCATTTGTAAAATTACTTATAAAAAATTGTGCTAAATTTTAAAAATCTTTATTCGCTGCACTACTTAAGGTAAAATATATGATTTATCGAGAATTGAATTCCAAATATGGTAATAAACTAAGACATTAAAATTTTTAAATTAGAATGTGTAAATAGTAGAATATAAACTTGTGTCCATATATTAATTATAAAACTCCTGCTCACACACACTCCTGCATGACCAAAATAAAAAAAGTCATTTTTGAATTCATAATTCTTTTAGAAAAAAATAAAAATTGTAATATATTTGCGTGGTTTCAACACATATGTTTTTCAGAGTTTGACTGTATGGTATAAAAACTGTCTCACACATATACAAATTTTTTTACTACATATTTATAACAAATATGCATTTATTGGTATTTGCACAATTTGTAGATTTATCATTATAGAGATAAGATTTACTTTATACTTTTGCAAAAATAAATCTCATGATATATGTCCTGAATAAATTTGTTGCATTGAGTTTGTTCCAAATATTGACCTAAGAAGAGTACTTTAAACAATTTTATGATATTTATCGAAGAGAATTACAGATAATCTTTTTTCAAAATTATTGTTAAGAGGTTAAATGGTCAAAATTACTGATATTTTTGTGTGTTTCGAAGATAAATTTGGGGCTCTTGTGTATTATAATGATCAATTTCTTTTTTTAAAAAGTATAATTATATATAAAAGGACACTTTAGATACATATTAGTGATAACAAAATAAAATGCCAATATATTTCTCCAAGTAAGTTTTAAGTCTGTATGAAATGGAACTCAAGTGTTTAACACACTAAACATAAATATCTGGTCAAGACACATAACTAGTAGAAATTGTGAATGGAAATTTTATGCAACTATTTATTTCCATATTGTATTAAATTGTTTCTATCTTATTTGCAATTCATTGTGTTATAAAAATAAGATTCATTTTCATCAAAGGATAAATATTTATTGTGTTAATCAAAAATTTTCATATTAACTCTATCTAATATGAGATAAACAATAGCTTAGAGAAGTATGCAATTCAATTAGAAATTAAATTGAATTTGTAAAAATTATAGTATTTTTTCTGATGAAATATTCTTTAACATTATACAGTTATTTATAACAAGTTGTTCAACATGTTATAAGCACTTTATACAAAGGCAATTAAAAAATTATTGAATTTGTAATGTAAATTTTTAATATAGTTCATAGTCGCATTAATAATCTGAATTAGTGATCCAAGTGTCGCATATCAATGCATAATATTTAGTAGCCGAGATATAAAGGTGAAGTTCATATTACATTGAATATTTTTTAAAAATGATATATTAATAGGATTTATTTCTTTAACTTAATAGTGAAATTATATTTTCTTTTATTACTTTATACAATCATTTCTAAAAAATTTCCAAACATTTTTAAAAGATAATTACTAAGTAAATAAAACAGTCAAAGATAGGAATGTTATTTTATTAGAAACATTTTCAAATAGCTTTAAATGCTTCATAATATTGTACAAAATATATATGAAGTATTTATACGCAATACATTGTGTAAACAAAAAAATTGATTTTCAACAAATAACTTGCAGCGACCTTACAGCTCAACAAAACGACTCCAAAACTGAACTGAATTGATCTGTTATTCTTGTAGCGTGCCTGTTTTTACCATGTGTTGTAGTTTTTGGAAGCTTACCTCTTTATTGCTAATTTAATCTTTTATCTTTAAAGTTAATAAAAATTTATTGTTATTTCATTCAACCGTGTTGTAGTGAAGAATGTCTAACCACGCAACGCGGCAGTGGTGACCCCTTTTGGACTTAAAAACACGTAAGCTATTCTGTTCTACTGGCGAATGCAATACAAATTCTTCTACTACGGATGATCAGTACGTAGCGCGAAAGATTTTTTTCTCCTTTTCCTCAAGGCCACTTGAAGCATCTGCTCGGAGATTCGTTTTGCTTCCTGCTTATTCAACAATATGACTAGTGAAACCGTTGAAGTCGCTCGTATAGCGTTGCGGCTGCCGCCGTTTTGGAAATCGAACGTTCGTCTATGGATTGCGCAATGCGACCATGCATTCACATTCAGTGGTATCTCCAGTGATGATACTAAGTATTCTGCTTTGGTTGCGAACCTGGATGCTGAAACTCTCTCCTACGTGTCGGACACTGTGTTAAGTCCTCGAACAATCGAAAAATATCACACTCTCTCGCAGCGGCTCATCACCCAATTTAGCGACTCGGAGACTCAAAAAATTATGAAACTGCTTACTGACCTTCAGCTAGGAGATGAGAAGCCCAGCCACCTGTTGCGAAAAATGAAAGAGCTGTCTAATGGCCAACTCCAGGATGACTTTCTGCAAAGTTTATGGCTTCAAAGAGTGCCACCACATATCCAGACTGTTTTGTCTGCATCCTCAGAGCCTTTGGATAAACTGGCTATCATCGCTGATAAGGTTTCTGGGGTTGTTGGTGCGTCCTCGACTATCTATATTATATTTGATTTTATATTTGACGTAAAACTTTACCATAAACCATTGGTACAATTATTAACACAAAATATTGTTTTCTAATTTAATTAACAGAAACTTATTTTTTCAATTAATTATGTTCAGATTCTAAGCCGCACCCCAAATTCTCAGCACATTTTTGTGAAAAAAAATAGTGTAAAATATATTATCGATATATGATATATTTACGGAATGAAAAGTGGCTGCGATACCTAGTGGTCAAGGTAACGTACTCGTGGCTGGCGTGTCATGAGTTCGAGCCTAGTACCGCTGAAGTTCTGTCGTGTAGGGGAGCGATGAACGTTAAATCTGAGAGCTAAAACGTCCTCTCATTGGTGTGGTAGTTAGGAGATGGGAGGTGCAAGCTCAGGTGTCGTCCTCGTCACTTGACTATGGTTTAAAGTTACGAGGTCCGTCACCAAAAGCCCTCGTGTAGCTGATCAATATGACATTTATATTCAATCACTAACTAAACGAAATAAAAAAAATAATAAAAAAGGCGAATTAATAAAAGTGAATAATTAATTTACTTTACCAGCATTAAAAACTTTTTTCAGTCTTCGCGAATCTAAGCTGCACCAGAATTTTTGTAGCCTAAGTATCGGGAAAAAAGTGCGGCTTAGATTCGAATAAATTCGAAGAAAATTCAGTGTAATGAATGTTCGCTACATGTCTAAAGACACGTGCCACAGTACAGATATACGATAATTTAATGGAAAACCATCTTTCAAAATTAAAAGTACAAAATATCTATGATTTAGAGAGCGAAACTAGGGGGCACAAGCATCTTCTGAACGATGGAGATATGAGAGATCGTTGAGACTCTCATCTTCTTTTTCAAAGAAATTGCTTGCAGGAAAAATCTACTCCGTGTTCGAAGCTTGTGATGCGCATTGTGTATGGTAGAGACTTATGCAATGCAGCAATGAAATATGGATTGGCAAACGAAGAGATCGCTCGGAAGCAGTATGAGAGGGAATATTCAACTGAAGTAAAAATATGTGGGGCTTATTTGTGGACAAAGATAAACCCTTTTTGTGTGCTTCACCCGATGGATTGGTTGGTGATGATGGACTCATAGAAATTAAATGCCCTTATTCTGCGAGATTTGAATCAAATCTGCTGGAGTTTTTAATTACAAAAAAAAAAAAAAAAAAAAAAAAAATAGTCTAGGTTTCAAATTTTCCAATGAAAGGGGAATCTATTTACCATTAAATCATAAATTTTACTTTCAAATACAAGGTCAGTTATTTATTACACAACGGAAATGGTGTGATCTGTATTTATGGTGCAAAAGGATTCGTTAACTCTGCGTATAGAGGCAAACGAAGAGTTTTGGAAAGGAATTATTCCAAAACTATAGAAAAGTTTTATTTTAAATGTGTTCTTCCTGAAATTCTTGATGGAAGAGCACCACGAAATATGCCTTTGAGGGAGCCGTTATATGTAGAGGAATCTAGTAGAAGCAAAAAACAGAAAATGATTGATATAGGTTAGGAAATGAAACCTATATATTATCGAATGATTATTTGATTAACGTCAAGCTTTGAAGCTTCACTGGGACTATCGCCGACCTCGTCATTTCGATCAAGTGACGAGGACGAAATCAGAGCTGGAACCACAATCTCCCAAAATTTCCACCATTAGCAACATATAGTATCATCTACTTCAAACATCTGCTTTGAGGTTCAGCCTTCTACATAGCGGACGGCCGCGGTAGCCGAGTGGTATAGGTATCAGACCGTGGCTTGCCTTGCCACGAGTTCGAGCCCAATACCATTAAAGACCCGCCGTGTAGGGCAGCGATGCACGTTAAATCTGTCGAGAGCTGAAACGTCCTCCCGTTGGTGTGGTGTGGGAGTTAGGAGAGGGGTGCCAGCTCAGGTGTCGTCCACGTCACTTGACCATGGTTCAAAATTACGTAGTCCGTCGCCAAAAGCCCTCGTGTAGCTGAACAGTGCGACGTTAATATTCAATCATTCAATCAATCAATTCTACATAGCGGATCTTCAGCAGGGACACCAGAATTCAAACCGACGATGCAACACCACGTCGATCACGAGTTCGTAACCATGAACTCTTGCCTACTGTGACCTCCTATATCTTCTCGAACAGGATACCGTAAAAACTGTCCGTGATATATATTTTTATAATTAAGTATATTTTTACTTAGCCATTTATTTGATTCCTACATAGAATGAAACTATTATTTTGTTACCAAATATGCCCAAAAATTAAACAATAATGCAATTTTCTTTGATTTAAATATAATGTTAACTTCCAAATTGAAAAATTGTTATTGACATATATTCATTAAATAAGCATAAATTTCTTAGAAAAAATAAAAGCAATGTTTATATATTATATGCTTGATTAATTGTGCTTGATAATTAATTGCCAGCCTATTTTCTCTCCCTTATAATGATATTTTAATCGTTCTCTAAAGTTACAAAAGTAATTTTAATTTCAAAATATCTCTTTCTTTCTTCCTTTTTTTTTTTTTTTTTTTTTGCTGAAAATGAAATAATTTTGTAATGCTTATTTTCATTTACGTACCATTTCTTATAAAAAATATTTTTTAAATTTAAAAATTATTTTACAAACATACGTAAAATAATGGTCAAAACCATAATTAACCAGTTTTTTAATGAAATAGCTGCATACTATCTTAGAAAAATATCAAAATTGATAACCTTTAACCTTTTTAACATTTAAAACTACTTTTTTAAAAAGAAAACTATTCAAAATTGTTTCCCTTAAACCTTTAATAATGTAATACAGGTGTAAGTGTATACCTAATTGGAAATTTCTGAAACATTTTTTTTTGTACATAAGAACTTTATTTTGTAATTCTTTTAGAAACATTTATTATTCCATTATAAAAGAATATTAAATCGTTTTTCTTTATATGTAGTGCCTACTAGATTGTGAATATTCCATTGTTTACTGTACCGGGACCAACAAAACAAATTTATTCACGTTAATACATTGTTTTTGCACAACTAAATCGTTTTGTAATGGAAAATGAACTTTTTTTTTTTTTTTTTTATTTGTGGATAAAAACACCTATAATCAAGGAGAGCGAACAACTTATTGACATTTTAAAAGACATTGATGGTAAAATCTATATTAAAACAAGAACAGCTCCTAAAATTTAGATTGCAAAATACATAGGATATTTTCCATAGTTAGAAACGAATAAAGCATTCATAACAAATTATCAGAATCCATGAGTCGAAAAAGTAAGAAAGCCATTTTAGATCTCTCTCATGGTCAAGAGTCAACACTATTTTATTCCCCCCAAAAAAAAAAAAAGAACAAGTATTTCGTTTCACAGTCGTAATGACTGTGGCCCTCTTACTTCTGCAGAGAAAGGGGAGGATTCTATTGAAGGAAGTGCGCTGCACACACACACACACACACACAGAATTTTTTTTTTTTTTTTTTTTTTTTTTTTGCAAAATCAACCAAAAGCGGAGAGCAGAGTGCACGCGATCTTCTCTTTTTAAACAATTAAATCTCACCAGCAATGACATCCAATAATTCACAAAATAGCTGTAAATTTATGTTTCGAGATATCTCTCCGATTTTTTCGAAATTTCGCAATTGTCCATAATTCTGGAGATCTTCGTATAATAAGGACCATTATAAATTTATCATCTTCCATCCTCTCAAAAATTGACACATTTGTTGAGTAATTCAGAGTACCACTGAGAATTGTACCTCTCGTGAAATAGGTTGCCAACCCCAGTTCTATTGTATAAAAGTAAAATTGTATCATACTGTTTGTTCATTAAAACGTGAAATTTAACTTTTCATTGCTTTAAATCCACCTAATCTTCCTTTAAAAATCATTTGTTCAGGAAAAATTAAACAGTTTAGTTCTGTACATCATTTATCTAGAGAATTGATCGACAAACTGTGTTCCACGAGTCCCAATAAAAAAAAATGGGAAGAAAATTACAAATATGTATGCAAAATGGATTTATGTTCTCATGAAATTCGTTTAGCTACAATTATCTAAAGATCATAGACTAAAATTAAAAATTTTATTTATACATAATTTGAAAATTTTTTTAAATTTTTATTGTAATATAATAAATGAATTTTAAAACTTTATTTTATGCAGTAGATTGTGAATATACTATTGTTTGCTATCCCGAGTTCCACGAAGTAATTTTATACTAGTTAGTACAATGTTTTGAAACCTTTTACATTTGTGGGGGAAAAACACCTATAATGAAGAAGATAAAAAAAAAAAATTTATCGACATATGAACAGATTCGATGCTAAAATTTAAATTTAATCTAGAAGACCTATATCTTAGATTACCAATTCATGCTATATACGCAGAATTTCTCACACAGCTATGAACATTTTCATGCCATTCACAAAAATGTATTTAGAAAGTGAAAAATATTTTTAACGCGATTGGCAACAAAAACAAAATACAAAAACGAATTGAACACGGAATATGAAATGCTACTGCAGATAATTTCAAAAAGCTTATACGTCGATAGTTTGTGTAAAAAATTGTGAACACATATCTCAGTTACTAAGTATAATGCATGCGTAGGTGACATTTGGATCACAAATTTATATTATCAATGAGTAAATAACATTAAAATTACATCATAAAAGTTTTTTATAAAAATAAAATATTTTTTTAAAATTGTCTTTACATATAATATCAAAAATATATATGTTTATCTATATACTTTAAATATTATTTTAAGATATATTCCCTTCAGCGAAGAAGGGGTTTCCTCGAAAACATGTTACAGTTCTAAGGGGTCCAAGAGTTGAAAAAGTTTCATGATTGACCAATGTCCAGACATGAGAAGTCTTTCATGGTCAAGATTCACTCTGCTGCTTTAACCCCCTCGCCCGAAAAAGAAAAAAAAATAGCTAACATTTATTTTACTAGTTTGACGACCATCATCCTCCCTTAGCTCCCCCCCGCGTGTTCCCTTTCGCTAAAGGGGAGAATTTCATTGAAAAGGTTACCCGAGAGAGAAATTTATTGCCCATCTTGGGAATCTTAACACAAAAATTTGTGCCAAAATTTCGCAATAACCAACTCCATCTAGATGTCATGTAAGGTGTTAAACTAATGGCCCGCCATCACCTTACAGAGGTGCTTCAGCATTTAATTATCTAAAATTGGAACACAAGAATCTGATATATAACCATACATATATCAAAAAGAAGTATATATATTTATAAAACTTATTTTACTTAGTAATTTTACAATATTACAGGGAAAAAGAAAAAATAAAGAAATGGAAAAATATCTTACATTATATATTACAGCTCTGTTAATGTTTATACTAGTTGATTAAATAAGAATCACTTTCAAACATTAGAAATCAAAATTATCATTTACCATTTGTAAAATTACTTATAAAAAATTGTGCTAAATTTTAAAAATCTTTATTCGCTGCACTACTTAAGGTAAAATATATGATTTATCGAGAATTGAATTCCAAATATGGTAATAAACTAAGGCATTAAAATTTTTAAATTAGAATGTGTATATAGTAGAATATAAATTTGTGTCCATATATTAAATATAAAACTCCTGCTCCCCCTCCTGCATGACCAAAATAAAAAAAGTCATTTTTGAATTCATAATTCTTTTAGAAAAAAATAAAAATTGTAATATATTTGCGTGGTTTCAACACATATGTTTTTCAGAGTTTGACTGTATGGTATAAAAACTGTCTCACACATATACAAATTTTTTTACTACATATTTATAACAAATATGCATTTATTGGTATTTGCACAATTTGTAGATTTATCATTATAGAGATAAGATTTATTTTATACTTTTGCAAAAATAAATCTCATGATATATGTCCTGAATAAATTTGTTGCATTGAATTTGTTCCAAATATTGACCTAAGAAGAGTACATTAAACAATTTTATGATATTTATCGAAGAGAATTACAGAGAATCTTTTTCAAAATTATTGTAAAGAGGTTAAATGGTCAAAATTACTGATATTTTTGTGTGTTTCGAAGATAAATTTGGGGCTCTTGTGTATTATAATGATCAATTTCTTTTTTTAAAAAGTATAATTATATATAAAAGGACACTTTAGATACATATTAGTGATAACAAAAAATAAAATGCCAATATATTTCTCAAAGTAAGTTTTAAGTCTGTATGAAATGGAACTCAAGTGTTTAACACACTAAACATAAATATCTGGTCAAGACACATAACTAGTAGAAATTGTGAATGGAAATTTTATGCAACTATTTATTTCCATATTGTATTAAATTGTTTCTATCTTATTTGCAATTCATTGTGTTATAAAAATAAGATTCATTTTCATCAAAGGATAAATATTTATTGTGTTAATCAAAAACTTTCATATTAACTCTATCTAATATGATATAAACAATAGCTTAGAGAAGTATGCAATTCAATTAGAAATTAAATTGAATTTGTAAAAATTATAGTATTTTTCTGATGAAATATTCTTTAACATAATACAATTATTTATAACAAGTTGTTCAACATGTTATAAGCACTTTATACAAAGGCAATTAAAAAATTATTGAATTTGTAATGTAAATTTTTAATATAGTTCATACTCGCATTAATAATCTGAATTAGTGATCCAAGTGTCGCATATCAGTGCATAATATTTAGTAGCCGAGATATAAAGGTGAAGTTCATATTACATTGAATATTTTTTAAAAATGATATATTAATAGGATTTATTTCTTTAACTTAATAGTGAAATTGTATTTTCTTTTATTACTTTATACAATCATTTCTAAAAAATTTCCAAACATTTTTAAAAGATAATTACTAAGTAAATAAAACAGTCAAAGATAGGAATGTTATTTTATTAGAAACATTTTCAAATAGCTTTAAATGCTTCATAATATTGTACAAAATATATATGAAGTATTTATACGCAATACATTGTGTAAACAAAAAATTGATTTTCAACAAATAACTTGCAGCGACCTTACAGCTCAACAAAACGACTCCAAAACTGAACTGAATTGATCTGTTATTCTTGTAGCGTGCCTGTTTTTACCATGTGTTGTAGTTTTTGGAAGCTTACCTCTTTATTGCTAATTTAATCTTTTATCTTTAAAGTTAATAAAAATTTATTGTTATTTCATTCAACCGTGTTGTAGTGAAGAATGTCTAACCACGCAACGCGGCAGTGGTGACCCCTTTTGGACTTAAAAACACGTAAGCTATTCTGTTCTACTGGCGAATGCAATACAAATTCTTCTACTACGGATGATCAGTACGTAGCGCGAAAGATTTTTTCTCCTTTTCCTCAAGGCCACTTGAAGCATCTGCTCGGAGATTCGTTTTGCTTCCTGCTTATTCAACAATATGACTAGTGAAACCGTTGAAGTCGCTCGTATAGCGTTGCGGCTGCCGCCGTTTTGGAAATCGAACGTTCGTCTATGGATTGCGCAATGCGACCATGCATTCACATTCAGTGGTATCTCCAGTGATGATACTAAGTATTCTGCTTTGGTTGCGAACCTGGATGCTGAAACTCTCTCCTACGTGTCGGACACTGTGTTAAGTCCTCCGAACAATCGAAAAATATCACACTCTCTCGCAGCGGCTCATCACCCAATTTAGCGACTCGGAGACTCAAAAATTATGAAACTGCTTACTGACCTTCAGCTAGGAGATGAGAAGCCCAGCCACCTGTTGCGAAAAATGAAAGAGCTGTCTAATGGCCAACTCCAGGATGACTTTCTGCAAAGTTTATGGCTTCAAAGAGTGCCACCACATATCCAGACTGTTTTGTCTGCATCCTCAGAGCCTTTGGATAAACTGGCTATCATCGCTGATAAGGTTTCTGGGGTTGTTGGTGCGTCCTCGACTATCTATATTATATTTGATTTTATATTTGACGTAAAACTTTACCATAAACCATTGGTACAATTATTAACACAAAATATTGTTTTCTAATTTAATTAACAGAAACTTATTTTTTCAATTAATTATGTTCAGATTCTAAGCCGCACCCCAAATTCTCAGCACATTTTTGTGAAAAAAAATAGTGTAAAATATATTATCGATATATGATATATTTACGGAATGAAAAGTGGCTGCGATACCCTAGTGGTCAAGGTAACGTACTCGTGGCTGGCGTGTCATGAGTTCGAGCCTAGTACCGCTGAAGTTCTGTCGTGTAGGGGAGCGATGAACGTTAAATCTGAGAGCTAAAACGTCCTCTCATTGGTGTGGTAGTTAGGAGATGGGAGGTGCAAGCTCAGGTGTCGTCCTCGTCACTTGACTATGGTTTAAAGTTACGAGGTCCGTCACCAAAAGCCCTCGTGTAGCTGATCAATATGACATTTATATTCAATCACTAACTAAACGAAATAAAAAAAATAATAAAAAAAGGCGAATTAATAAAAAGTGAATAATTAATTTACTTTACCAGCATTAAAAACTTTTTTCAGTCTTCGCGAATCTAAGCTGCACCAGAATTTTTGTAGCCTAAGTATCGGGAAAAAAAGTGCGGCTTAGATTCGAATAAATTCGAAGAAAAATTCAGTGTAATGAATGTTCGCTACATGTCTAAAGACACGTGCCACAGTACAGATATACGATAATTAAATGGAAAACCATCTTTCAAAATTAAAAGTACAAAATATCTATGATTTAGAGAGCGAAACTAGGGGGCACAAGCATCTTCTGAACGATGGAGATATGAGAGATCGTTGAGACTCTCATCTTCTTTTTTCAAAGAAATTGCTTGCAGGAAAAAATCTACTCCGTGTTCGAAGCTTGTGATGCGCATTGTGTATGGTAGAGACTTATGCAATGCAGCAATGAAATATGGATTGGCAAACGAAGAGATCGCTCGGAAGCAGTATGAGAGGGAATATTCAACTGAAGTAAAAATATGTGGGGCTTATTTGTGGACAAAGATAAACCCTTTTTGTGTGCTTCACCCGATGGATTGGTTGGTGATGATGGACTCATAGAAATTAAATGCCCTTATTCTGCGAGATTTGAATCAAATCTGCTGGAGTTTTTAATTACAAAAAAAAAAAAAAAAAAAAAAGTCTAGGTTTCAAATTTTCCAATGAAAGGGGAATCTATTTACCATTAAATCATAAATTTTACTTTCAAATACAAGGTCAGTTATTTATTACACAACGGAAATGGTGTGATCTGTATTTATGGTGCAAAAAGGATTCGTTAACTCTGCGTATAGAGGCAAACGAAGAGTTTTGGAAAGGAATTATTCCAAAACTATAGAAAAGTTTTATTTTAAATGTGTTCTTCCTGAAATTCTTGATGGAAGAGCACCACGAAATATGCCTTTGAGGGAGCCGTTATATGTAGAGGAATCTAGTAGAAGCAAAAAACAGAAAATGATTGATATAGGTTAGGAAATGAAACCTATATATTATCGAATGATTATTTGATTAACGTCAAGCTTTGAAGCTTCACTGGGACTATCGCCGACCTCGTCATTTCGATCAAGTGACGAGGACGAAATCAGAGCTGGAACCACAATCTCCCAAAATTTCCACCATTAGCAACATATAGTATCATCTACTTCAAACATCTGCTTTGAGGTTCAGCCTTCTACATAGCGGACGGCCGCGGTAGCCGAGTGGTATAGGTATCAGACCGTGGCTTGCCTTGCCACGAGTTCGAGCCCAATACCATTAAAGACCCGCCGTGTAGGGCAGCGATGCACGTTAAATCTGTCGAGAGCTGAAACGTCCTCCCGTTGGTGTGGTGTGGGAGTTAGGAGAGGGGGTGCCAGCTCAGGTGTCGTCCACGTCACTTGACCATGGTTCAAAATTACGTAGTCCGTCGCCAAAAGCCCTCGTGTAGCTGAACAGTGCGACGTTAATATTCAATCATTCAATCAATCAATTCTACATAGCGGATCTTCAGCAGGGACACCAGAATTCAAACCGACGATGCAACACCACGTCGATCACGAGTTCGTAACCATGAACTCTTGCCTACTGTGACCTCCTATATCTTCTCGAACAGGATACCGTAAAAACTGTCCGTGATATATATTTTTATAATTAAGTATATTTTTTTACTTAGCCATTTATTTGGATTCCTACATAGAATGAAACTATTATTTTGTTACCAAATATGCCCAAAAATTAAACAATAATGCAATTTTCTTTGATTTAAATATAATGTTAACTTCCAAATTGAAAAATTGTTATTGACATATATTCATTAAATAAGCATAAATTTCTTAGAAAAAATAAAAGCAATGTTTATATATTATATGCTTGATTAATTGTGCTTGATAATTAATTGCCAGCCTATTTTCTCTCCCTTATAATGATATTTTAATCGTTCTCTAAAGTTACAAAAGTAATTTTAATTTCAAAATATCTCTTTCTTTCTTCCTTTTTTTTTTTTTTTTTTTTTTTTGCTGAACATGAAATAATTTTGTAATGCTTATTTTCATTTACGTACCATTTCTTATAAAAAATATTTTTTAAATTTAAAAATTATTTTACAAACATACGTAAAATAATGGTCAAAACCATAATTAACCAGTTTTTTAATGAAATAGCTGCATACTATCTTAGAAAAATATCAAAATTGATAACCTTTAACCTTTTAACATTTAAAACTACTTTTTAAAAAGAAAACTATTCAAAATTGTTTCCCTTAAACCTTTAATAATGTAATACAGGTGTAAGTGTATACCTAATTGGAAATTTCTGAAACATTTTTTTGTACATAAGAACTTTATTTTGTAATTCTTTTAGAAACATTTATTATTCCATTATAAAAGAATATTAAATCGTTTTTCTTTATATGTAGTGCCTACTAGATTGTGAATATTCCATTGTTTACTGTACCGGGACCAACAAAACAAATTTATTCACGTTAATACATTGTTTTTGCACAACTAAATCGTTTTGTAATGGAAAATGAACTTTTTTTTTTTTGTGGATAAAAACACCTATAATCAAGGAGAGCGAACAACTTATTGACATTTTAAAAGACATTGATGGTAAAATCTATATTAAAACAAGAACAGCTCCTAAAATTTAGATTGCAAAATACATAGGATATTTTCCATAGTTAGAAACGAATAAAGCATTCATAACAAATTATCAGAATCCATGAGTCGAAAAAGTAAGAAAGCCATTTTAGATCTCTCTCATGGTCAAGAGTCAACACTATTTTATTTCCCCCAAAAAAGAACAAGTATTTCGTTTCACAGTCGTAATGACTGTGGCCCTCTTACTTCTGCAGAGAAAGGGAGGATTCTATTGAAGGAAGTGCGCTGCACACACACACACACACACACAGAATTTTTTTTTTTTTTTTTTTTTTTGCCTTTTTCAAAATCAACCAAAAGCGGAGAGCAGAGTGCACGCGATCTTCTCTTTTAAACAATTAAATCTCACCAGCAATGACATCCAATAATTCACAAAATAGCTGTAAATTTATGTTTCGAGATATCTCTCCGATTTTTCGAAATTTCGCAATTGTCCATAATTCTGGAGATCTTCGTATAATAAGGACCATTATAAATTTATCATCTTCCATCCTCTCAAAAATTGACACATTTGTTGAGTAATTCAGAGTACCACTGAGAATTGTACCTCTCGTGAAATAGGTTGCCAACCCCAGTTCTATTGTATAAAAAAGTAAAATTGTATCATACTGTTTGTTCATTAAAACGTGAAATTTAACTTTTCATTGCTTTAAATCCACCTAATCTTCCTTTAAAAATCATTTGTTCAGGAAAAATTAAACAGTTTAGTTCTGTACATCATTTATCTAGAGAATTGATCGACAAACTGTGTTCCACGAGTCCCAATAAAAAAAAATGGGGAAGAAAAATTACAAATATGTATGCAAAATGGATTTATGTTCTCATGAAATTCGTTTAGCTACAATTATCTAAAGATCATAGACTAAAATTAAAAATTTTATTTATACATAATTTGAAAATTTTTTTAAATTTTTATTGTAATATAATAAATGAATTTTAAAACTTTATTTTATGCAGTAGATTGTGAATATACTATTGTTTGCTATCCCGAGTTCCACGAAGTAATTTTATACTAGTTAGTACAATGTTTTGAAACCTTTTACATTTGTGGGGGGAAAAACACCTATAATGAAGAAGATAAAAAAAAATTTATCGACATATGAACAGATTCGATGCTAAAATTTAAATTTAATCTAGAAGACCTATATCTTAGATTACCAATTCATGCTATATACGCAGAATTTCTCACACAGCTATGAACATTTTCATGCCATTCACAAAAATGTATTTAGAAAGTGAAAAATATTTTTAACGCGATTGGCAACAAAAACAAAATACAAAAACGAATTGAACACGGAATATGAAATGCTACTGCAGATAATTTCAAAAGCTTATACGTCGATAGTTTGTGTAAAAAATTGTGAACACATATCTCAGTTACTAAGTATAATGCATGCGTAGGTGACATTTGGATCACAAATTTATATTATCAATGAGTAAATAACATTAAAATTACATCATAAAAGTTTTTATAAAAAATAAAATATTTTTTTAAAATTGTCTTTACATATAATATCAAAAATATATATGTTTATCTATATACTTTAAATATTATTTTAAGATATATTCCCTTCAGCGAAGAAGGGTTTCCTCGAAAACATGTTACAGTTCTAAGGGGTCCAAGAGTTGAAAAAGTTTCATGATTGACCAATGTCCAGACATGAGAAGTCTTTCATGGTCAAGATTCACTCTGCTGCTTTAACCCCCTCGCCCGAAAAAGAAAAAAAAAAAATAGCTAACATTTATTTTACTAGTTTGACGACCATCATCCTCCCTTAGCTCCCCCCGCGTGTTCCCTTTCGCTAAAGGGGAGAATTTCATTGAAAAGGTTACCCGAGAGAGAAATTTATTGCCCATCTTGGGAATCTTAACACAAAAATTTGTGCCAAAAATTTCGCAATAACCAACGCCATCTAGATGTCATGTAAGGTGTTAAACTAATGGCCCGCCATCACCTTACAGAGGTGCTTCAGCATTTAATTATCTAAAATTGGAACACAAGAATCTGATATATAACCATACATATATCAAAAAGAAGTATATATATTTATAAAACTTATTTTACTTAGTAATTTTACAATATTACAGGGAAAAAGAAAAATAAAGAAATGGAAAAATATCTTACTTTATATATTACAGCTCTGTTAATGTTTATACTAGTTGATTAAATAAGAATCACTTTCAAACATTAGAAATCAAAATTATCATTTACCATTTGTAAAATTACTTATAAAAAAATTGTGCTAAATTTTAAAAATCTTTATTCGCTGCACTACTTAAGGTAAAATATATGATTTATCGAGAATTGAATTCAAATATGGTAATAAACTAAGGCATTAAAATTTTTAAATTAGAATGTGTATATAGTAGAATATAAATTTGTGTCCATATATTAAATATAAAACTCCTGCTCCCCTCCTGCATGACCAAAATAAAAAAAAGTCATTTTTGAATTCATAATTCTTTTAGAAAAAAATAAAAAAAATTGTAATATATTTGCGTGGTTTCAACACATATGTTTTTCAGAGTTTGACTGTATGGTATAAAAACTGTCTCACACATATACAAATTTTTTTACTACATATTTATAACAAATATGCATTTATTGGTATTTGCACAATTTGTAGATTTATCATTATAGAGATAAGATTTATTTTATACTTTTGCAAAAATAAATCTCATGATATATGTCCTGAATAAATTTGTTGCATTGAATTTGTTCCAAATATTGACCTAAGAAGAGTACATTAAACAATTTTATGATATTTATCGAAGAGAATTACAGAGAATCTTTTTCAAAATTATTGTAAAGAGGTTAAATGGTCAAAATTACTGATATTTTTGTGTGTTTCGAAGATAAATTTGGGGCTCTTGTGTATTATAATGATCAATTTCTTTTTTTAAAAAGTATAATTATATATAAAAGGACACTTTAGATACATATTAGTGATAACAAAAAATAAAAAAATGCCAATATATTTCTCAAAGTAAGTTTTAAGTCTGTATGAAATGGAACTCAAGTGTTTAACACACTAAACATAAATATCTGGTCAAGACACATAACTAGTAGAAATTGTGAATGGAAATTTTATGCAACTATTTATTTCCATATTGTATTAAATTGTTTCTATCTTATTTGCAATTCATTGTGTTATAAAAATAAGATTCATTTTCATCAAAGGATAAATATTTATTGTGTTAATCAAAAACTTTCATATTAACTCTATCTAATATGATATAAACAATAGCTTAGAGAAGTATGCGATTCAATTAGAAATTAAATTGAATTTGTAAAAATTATAGTATTTTTCTGATGAAATATTCTTTAACATAATACAATTATTTATAACAAGTTGTTCAACATGTTATAAGCACTTTATACAAAGGCAATTAAAAATTATTGAATTTGTAATGTAAATTTTTAATATAGTTCATACTCGCATTAATAATCTGAATTAGTGATCCAAGTGTCGCATATCAGTGCATAATATTTAGTAGCCGAGATATAAAGGTGAAGTTCATATTACATTGAATATTTTTAAAAATGATATATTAATAGGATTTATTTCTTTAACTTAATAGTGAAATTGTATTTTCTTTTATTACTTTATACAATCATTTCTAAAAAATTTCCAAACATTTTTAAAAGATAATTACTAAGTAAATCAAACAGTCAAAGATAGGAATGTTATTTTATTAGAAACATTTTCAAATAGCTTTAAATGCTACATAATATTGTACAAAATATATATGAAGTATTTATACGCAATACATTGTGTAAACAAAAAAATTGATTTTCAACAAATAACTTGCAGCGACCTTACAGCTCAAGAAAACGACTCCAAAACTGAACTGAATTGATCTGTTATTCTTCTAGCGTGCTTGTTTTTACTATGTGTTGTAGTTTTTGGAAGCTTACCTCTTTATTGCTAATTTAATCTTTTATCTTTAAAGTTAATAAAAATTTATTGTTATTTCATTCAACCGTGTTGTAGTGAAGAATGTCTAACCACGCAACGCGGCAGTGGTGACCCCTTTTGGACTTAAAAACACGTAAGCTATTCTGTTCTACTGGCGAATGCAATACAAATTCTTCTACTACGGATGATCAGTACGTAGCGCGAAAGATTCTTTTTCTCCTTCTCCTCAAGGCCACTTGAAGCATCTGCTCGGAGATTCGTTTTGCTTCCTGCTTATTCAACAATATGACTAGTGAAACCGTTGAAGTCGCTCGTATAGCGTTGCGGCTGCCGCCGTTTTGGAAATCGAACGTTCGTCTATGGATTGCGCAATGCGACCATGCATTCACATTCAGTGGTATCTCCAGTGATGATAATAAGTATTCTGCTTTGGTTGCGAACCTGGATGCTGAAACTCTCTCCTACGTGTCGGACACTGTGTTAAGTCCTCCGAACAATCGACAAATATCACACTCTCTCGCAGCGGCTCATCACCCAATTTAGCGACTCGGAGACTCAAAAAATTAAGAAACTGCTTACTGACCTTCAGCTAGGAGATGAGAAGCCCAGCCACCTGTTGCGAAAAATGAAAGAGCTGTCTAATGGCCAACTCCAGGATGACTTTCTGCAAAGTTTATGGCTTCAAAGAGTGCCACCACATATCCAGACTGTTTTGTCTGCATCCTCAGAGCCTTTGGATAAACTGGCTATCATCGCTGATAAGGTTTCTGGAGTTGTTGGTGCGTCCTCGACTATCTATGCTGCCACAACTGTTCCTCCACCATCCCAGTCATCTACATGCAGTGCTCAGCCAACCATGGACTCTCTCGCCAGGCAGATCCAAGAGCTGTCTCTACAAGTTGCTGAACTGACAAGAGAGCGCAATTCTTCTCGCCACCAACGATATAGTTCTGACCGCCGGAGATCACATTCACGCTCTAGGAGTGTCAATAGAGGAAGTGGCATCTGCTACTATCATCGTCGTTATAAAGAGCAGGCCCGCAAGTGTGTTTCACTTCACCTTGTGTATTTGTGCAAAAAACGAGTATGCTCTGTCATAGCTGGAATGGCAGAGCCCTCGCATCATACCAGCCGGTTATTTTTATTAGACCGCAAGTCTGGCCAGAAATTCCTCATAGACTCTGGAAGTGAAATCTGTGTCATCCCACCTTCTCCAACTATGAATAAATCACCTCAGTCTAACTTCTCCTTATTTGCTGCTAATAATACCAAAATTCCAGCCTATGGTATGGTCCGTAAGGAACTGAACCTGGGTCTGAGGCGACCTTTTATCTGGACTTTCATAATTGCTGATGTATCATCTCCTATAATTGGTGCTGATTTTCTAAAGCACTTCAACCTTTTAATTGACCTTAGGAAAAAAAGGTTGGTGGATGTGGAAACTTCTCTTTTCACTCCTTTTGTTTTTTTCAAATATTGTACAGCCCTCAATCCTCACTGTAGATGCAAACATTAGTTTTAAAAACATCTTATCAGAATATCCTGACCTCAGCAACCCTTCTTTAAATTCCAAGTCAGCATCACATGGCACAGTCCACCATATTATTACTACTGGGCCACCAGTCACTGCCAGGCCTAGAAGGCTACACCCTAAACTGTATGATGCAGTGAAGGTAGAATTTGAATTTCTTCTTGCTCAAGGCATTATTAGACCTTCCAAAAGTCCCTGGAGTTCTCTTCATGTGCCCAAATCTGACTCTACAGTTAGACTTGTTGGGGATTACTGGCAGCTGAATTCTGTTACTGAGTTCGACAGCTACCCCATGCCTTATTTGAATGACTTTGCTCATGCACTACATGGCAAGAGGATATTTTCCAAAATAGACATTTTTAAGGCATTCCACTAAATCCCTATAGCTGAGTGTGATATTCCTAAGACAGCTGTAACAACTCCATGGGGTCTTTACGAATATACCCATTTGTGTTTTGGCCTTGTGAATGCACCACAAACCTTTATGCGATTCATGCATGAAGTACTAAGAGGACTTCCTTTTTGTTTTGTCTACTTGGATGATATTTTGTGTTACTCAGAAAATGCTGAGGAGCATCGTTCTCACTTAAGAACTATATTCCAAAGACTGAGCTCATATGGTTTAAAACTAAATATCTCTAAATGTGTATTTGGTGTGACTGAACTCATTTTCCTTGGCCACCTTATCACTGCTGATGGCATTAAGCCATTGCCTGACAAAGTTCATGCAGTTCTTGATTACAAACAACCAGAGACTGTTGGCTCTCTGAGAAAATTTTTAGGACTGTTAAATTTTTATAGACGTTTCTTTCCCAAAGCAGCTGAACAACAGTATCTTTTAAGTGAATTTATAAAAGGTTCTAAAGGTAAGAAGGACTCAAAGCCTTTAAACTGGTCTGAGGCAATTACAGTATTTCAGAGGTGTAAACAAGCTCTTGCTGATGCTGCACTTCTTGCTCATCCTTCACCTTCTGCCCCGATTGCTCTTTATGTGGATGCCTCTGATTATGCCATACGAGGTGCACTTCACTAAGTTGTGGACTCTGAGCTACAGCCATTGGCTTTCTTTTCCAGAAAACTTACTTCATCTGAAAAGTCTTACAGTGCCTACGACTGTGAACTCCTTGCTATCTTCTCGGCTATCCGACACTTTCGGTATATGCTGGAAGCTAGAGATTTCACAGTGTTTACTGACCACAAGCCCCTCACTTATGCTTTTAGGCAAAAAAGTGACAAGTGTTCTCCACGGCAGATCCGTCAGCTTGATTTCATCTCTCAGTTCACCACAAATATTGTACACATTCCAGGATCTGACAATATTGCTGCTGATGTTTTCTCTCGTGTTTCTGCAATCACCTTCCCAAGTCAAATTGACTATGACTGTATTGCTGAGACACAACAGACTGATCAGGAGCTTCACACCCTAATAGCATCTGGAACTTCCTTGGAACCCAAAAAGGTAACTTTTCCCAATTCGTCTACTGAAATTATGTGTGATCTATCAACGGGCACAGCCAGACCCTACATCCCAAAACAGCATCGCCAAGATGTTTTCTCTGCTATGCATAATTTATCCCATCCTGGCATACGTCGATCAGTGCATTTGATGAAGCAGCGTTTTGTTTGGCCATCAATCTCATCAGATGTAGCTAAGTGGGCAAGACACTGCCTAGCTTGCCAAAAATCCAAAATTCATCGTCATACTAGATCACCTCTTTCATCATTTCAAGAACCTTCCCAACGTTTTGATCATGTTCATCTGGATCTCATTGGACCTCTACCTCCATCAAATGGCTACACCTATTGCTTGACAATGATTGACCGTTTTTCGAAATGGCCAGAGGCTCAACCTCTCAAAGACATAACTGCTGAGACTGTGGCTGAGGCCTTCTTTTCCTCTTGGGTGTCTCGCTTTGGAACTCCTGCAATTCTCACAACCGACAGGGGCAGGCAGTTTGAGTCCTCGCTCTTCAAAGCTCTTAGCAAACTACTTGGTGTTCAGAAGTGTCGTACAACTGGATACCACCCTCAAGCTAATGGGATGATCGAAGAATTGCACCGCCCATTGAAAAGTGCAATCAAGTGCCTCGCTACTGAGCGTTGGACAGAAGTACTCCCTACCATCTTACTAGGTCTACGAGCTTCTCTTAAAAAAGATATTCTGTGTACCCCAGCTGAATTAGTTTTTGGGACCACTATTCGACTGCCAGGGGAGATGTTTGACTCTTCGAAGCCAGTCGATGATGTTGTGAATTTTGTTTCGAAACTTAAGTCTCACATGCAATCACTTCACCCTAAACCACCAAAACACCATGGCAAACGTCCAGTTTTTATCCATCCAGGACTGTTGGAAGCAACACATGTTTTTCTTCGCCGAGACATGTTACGTCGTCCACTTCAACAACCCTATGATGGCCCTTTCAAAGTCTTACAAAGGAAGGATAAAGTGTTTTTCCTTGACATCAATGGTAAACGGGTATCTGTATCTATTGATAGATGCAAACCTGCCTTCTTTCTTAACACTGAGGACTTGCAACTACCTCAAACCAAGAATGAAACACCTGCTACTGTGGAACCTAATGCAACAGCTTCAACACCTGCTACTGTGGAATCTGATCCAACAGCTTCAACGCCTACCCAGCCATCTACACGTTCTGGTCGCAAAGTTCATCTTCCAACTAGGTATCGTTGACACTGGAAGGGGAGTATACAGCGACCTTACAGCTCAACATAACGACTCCAAAACTGAACTGAATTGATCTGTTATTCTTGTAGCGTGCCTGATTCACCATGTGTTGTAGTTCTTGAAAGCTTACCTCTTAATTGCTCATTTAATCTTTAAAGTTAATAAATGTTTATTGTTATTTAATTCAACCGTGTTGTAGTGAAGAATGCCTAACCACGCAACGCGGCATACTAGTTCATGAAATAAGAACCAATTTCAAACATTAGAAATCAAAATTATCATTTACCATTTGTAAAATTACACTTAAAAAAATTGTGCTACATTTAAAAATCTTTTTTCGCTGAACTACTTAAGGTAAAATATATGATTTATCCAGAATTGATTTCCAAATATGGTAATAAATTAAGGTTACACGGTACCCTTTTTCAAAAACTTTTTTTGGAGACGGTAATATTAAAAGTAATTTATGCATTGTTTTCAGACTATATTATTAAACTGATTCTGAAAATAAAAAGTCAATTTAACAAGCCCTTATTTTAAAATTTTTGAAGTTTTTTTAAACTCTTATAAAATACATAATTTTTGAAATGTTTTCATTATTTTGAGTGATTTATATTTCTAATATTATTGTAAACAAAAGTTAGTATGGATTTGAAAATCTGTTTCTTTGTTGATTTTTAATAATTATTTTTCTACAATAACCTGGAAAAAACACGAAAATTTTGTAAATATTAACTTTAACAATTTTTAAAAAAATAACTAGAGATCTCAGATCTAAATCCATACTAAATTTTGTATAACACACATATGTAAGTATCTATAAAAAATTTCACGACTGTATCTTGAATAGAAAAAAAGCCTTAGGGATTAGAAAATACTTACATCTTCAAAAATAAAAGTCTGAGAAAAATGCATTTTAAGTTTGTAAAGGCATAAAACAAAAACTAATAATGCTTGCAAAGCTCTTAATTTTTAGTATATTACTTTACTACTTATATAATGTATGAAAACACTACATTAATTAAATATGATAGAAAATACTTTTACTTATTAAAAATATGTTTTTGCAAAATATCGATGTAGCATTTGTTACGATGAGATTATTCAGCTTAAAAAAAGTTAACATAATAATTTCTTAAAAGTTGTAAAATACAATACACTCTTATAAAGAATAATAATGATATAAATAAAAGTTAAAAACCACCAGATTTGTACATAGGACCTAATTTTTTCTCAATTTTAAGTTGCCGCAATTTAGCAAGTTTTATTTTTTGAAGCGCGACTTTAAAATTTGCAGATTTTATTTTCTTTCTGAAATAGGTTCTCCTATAATCAGTAAAGAAGGCTAAATGTTCAGACGATAAACTTGTTGCGAGGCAATTAACACCCTGAAATGTTTTTAGAGCTTTTAATGTTCCAACATTAAATTCAGATATTGCACTCGACACGGCAATCAGCACACGACTCCTAGAAGCTGAATTTTCTTTGGAACATCTGTTCCATATCATCAAATGCAATGCTTCATTAGAATTTTGTGTCAGACCTCTGACACACCTGCTTAATAATTCAGATGAAGCTAATCTTTGATAAATCGGCAAGATTTTGGGCAAGTATTCTTCATTGATTGGTGTTTTTACTCAATCTTTGTGAAGACCTGGTTTCTTACCACATGCCAATGATGATTGGTAAAAACACCATGAATCTATACCAGAAGGGCACTTTTGTACTGTGGCACTGTAAACATGCAATGAAATAGGGTAGCATAAATTGCAGTTTTCATTGCCTCTACATCACCTTTATTTTTGCGTATGGCATTAGTGTAGTATCTAGTTGGTGTTTTTATTGTCTCTTCTTTCAAACTCTCTCTACCGCATTTCTTCCCTCTCAAAGTTACACCTTTCACTCGCCAATCTTTAACTGTCTGCCTCAAAGCTGTTCCCAACCTTTTGCTTATATGGTTGATACATTCTTCTTTTTTAATTTGTGTCTCACTTCCATACACATTCCTTTTTCTTAATTCTAAGAAAGACTTAGAATCCCCATCAAAGAGCAAGGTTGTGTACCGGAAGCCAATGCTCTCAGATCTTTCCCATAATTTTACAGCTGCATTTACTTCCATTGTACCAGATGATCCGACATGTGATGCACTACAAACATCCTGATGTCCTTCATACCAAATACGAAATTCAGCACTGTCTTCTCCAAGTGCAAATTTTGTCTGCTTACATTCTACACGCCGTTTTGACATTACTTCATAGTCTATCACGAAGCCAATTAGCAAGTCAATAACACATCCTACTCCGATGTTTGACGTATGCTCTCTTGTCAACTAGCTTCCATCGTATGACACTCCAATATCTTTATCATTCTTTGAGCCATACGCCTCTCTGACATTTTTACGAACATCAAGCAACAGCCGATTTGACCCAACGAAATGTCCATTCAGAACTTTTTCCTTATAGGAATTAAAAGTTTTACTAGACATTACACTTAAATTCATGTGCATGCAGAATTTTTCCAATGTCGAGCAGCCAAGTCCCAAACTTAATAAACCTTGCACTATTCTCATATTTACATCAAATGGAGCATTAAAAAATTTATTCTTGCTAACATTTGATATTTGATGCAACTTAGTATCAACCGTTTTGAAGAACATATTTCACTTTGAGTATGGTCATAATTAACACATACAACATTCATTTTATATGCAAATCCATTTCTTTGACCAAAGCAAAGTTTTAAAGAAGCAGCATGACAAATATTGCATAA
>BMAU01002221.1:0-72621 GCA_019973935.1 Trichonephila clavipes | reverse complement strand
TTTCCCTGATCACGCTCGTGGCATCATAACTATGACGTAAGTATTAGAAGTGATGTCATGCGTGCCGGTCACGGATTGGTTCCTGATTACATCACAAGATGATGTCAGATGTAGAATTGAGTGTATATATGTAGCTCTTTTTGGAAACTGTAGATTTGTTTGTGTGACTCTGTGCTGTTAATAAAGATTTTTTGTTTCAATAAACGTCGCAAAATATTATTTGCAGAACCTTGAGTTAGTAATCATTTGGCGTCCGCGACAGGACGTGTTATTGGAAATAGAAGTAGATAAATAGACTTAGATATGGATCTTAAAGCACAAAAGGCACGAGGAGGCGAGTACTTAGGATTTTATTTACCTTAAGCGCAAATAAGATAGAAAGTGAGCTAAAGAATGATGTAGTAGATTTACGGAAGATTTCATTGCTACAAAGTGCAAATTTGAAAAATAAATATTTGAGATTAGAAGCAGCCCAAAGAAACAAGTATCCGGAACTTTGCTACAATTAGAAGATAATGTGAGAAGAATCTCGAGACTGATTTCATTGATGCGGAAGGTACCGTGAAAAATATTTAGGAATATTACACTCACATCGATAAGAAGTTGGGAGAGACTGTGTATTTCTGAAGTTCGGACACACCAAGAAAGTTTAAGCTACCGAAACTCCAACTGAAAAAGTTCTGGTGGAGACCCAAAGGAGTTCCTTTCGTTTTGGAGCCAGTTCCAAAAATTCATGACGACGGGGAGCATCCCAGATGAAGACAAGATGCAGTATCTTGTGGCTTCAGTTGAACCCAAATCGAAAGCGGAAAGACTCATTCTTAGTTTTCCGGCTACTGCATCGAATTACCCGAAGGCAGTGAACCAATTGAAAGAGCGATTTGGAAGAGAAGATCTGCTTGTCCAAATTTATATTCGGGATTTTCTGACAATTGTTATGAAGAATGCTGTGTCCGGTAGAGCAAAAACGGACCTTTCAGGACTCTATGACGAGTTGGAGGGAAAGCTGAGAGCCCTTGAGCCTAGGACGAACGCAGGAAAAGTTTGAAGCTTTCCTAGCCCCCTGGTTGAGAGAGCTGCCTGCCCGAAGTGCTAATGACGTGGAAACGGAACAGAAATCCCCACGAACTATCCGACAACACTGCCGAAAAGAACATTCGCTCCTTAGAGAATCTAATGATTTTCTCCGTCAAGAAGTGCAGGGTAAAGAGATGGTTGTGTTATCAAGAACTGGATTTGCATCGAATCAAGTTACCCATAAAGGAATATGTTTGTACCCCTCTAAACGAGATTAGTGGAGATCCGGCGACTGCGGCAGCCCTGGTAAATGGTTTCAAATCCATTGACAATAAAGTTGCTTGTATTTTTGTGATAAACCCCATCCCAGCCATAAATGTTTTCCAGCAAAGAAAATGTTTTAGATGAGAAAGTTAAAAATATTGTCTAAAAGTGAGCTTGTTATTCATGTTTAACTAAATCAAATCATATCCAGTAGGCAGTGTGACTTAAAATCTAAACTGAAGTGCAATTTCTGCTCTTTATCTCATTATGATATTATGTGTAGTAAAAACTTGATAAACATTTAAGTGTTAAAATTCTAATTCCACTATTACTCTTTCTGATCAATGTAGCAGAGATCGAATGGTTTATTTTGCGAACTCTCTGTGCATAATTGCGTGAGTCGAGAGACCGAGAAAGGCGGAGCTAAAGTTCATGCGCTTTGGGATTCAAGCTAGCCAGTATTATTCTCACGTGAGTGAAAGAATAATTGCGAACTTGGGATTAATACCACATAGATATGAAAACATAATTCACTCCCTGTTTGGAGGAACGCAAACGAAGCCTAAGAAACATGGAGTTTATTCTATCGAGCTGACGGCTTTGAATGGAGATTACTCTTGTTTGTTTAAGAAAGCTCTCTCGGAGGAAAAAAGGTATGCAACATTGTCCCGAAAATAACAGATGAGCAAAATTCTAAATAATTTAAGAGACCTGGAATATAGAATTTTCAGATTCATTTAGCGAAGGTTTAAAAATTGATTTGTTAGTTGGTTTCGAATGTGTTAGGTCGCATTTTTAATGAAAACATGTTGTGAGTTGTAGATTCCGGTTTAAGTGTGGTCGAGACTAAAACCCGGAAATACAGTTATAGAATGCAGAATGATGTATGCCATATTGATAGAAATATTCTTATTGATAAACAATTTCTCAATGTATGTAAGAAATATTCTTATTAATTAAACTGGATCTCAGGAGTCCCGAAAATTTAGGCATTTTCAAATCCAACACTAGAGGAAAGCAAACAAAATTCTTATGAAGACGCTTTAGATGATTTTCAGCAGAAGCTAACGATTCTTCCTAACGGAAGGTATGAGTTACAGCTTCCGTGGAAACATGATCCAGATTAATTTACCTGATAATAAAGGTTTAACTTGGGCTAGACATGAGAAAGTTATCAAAAGGGCTGAAAGTAATGGCTTTCTCAGGAGAGTATCAAAGGGTTTTGAGTATTGGGAAAATTTGGGGATTATTGAGGGAGTACTTTGCAACATGAAGGGAAGTAAAAGCGGTTAAATGTCGTTGTGCGGCGCAGACCTATAATAAAACTGCAAAGTGAAAGCACAAAGTACCGTCCCTGTTTTTGACGGGTCGGCTTGTGAAAATGGTAAACCTTCATTAAACCAATGCTTATAAATAAAGGCATAAATCTTTTTATAAGTAATACTGAATATTTTAGATAGGTTCTAGACTCTACCCTAAGTTAAGTGCAGATATAGAAAACCAGTTTTTATCTATTCTTCCAGTTCATCCAAAGATTACTTGAGACTATCTTCGATTCTTTTATCCTAATGAGAGGAGTAGTGTATAGGCATTGTCAATTGTTTTTGGTTTAGAGTACCTATTCCCATGTAAACGCATCCATAAAACATCTATTAGATAACACACCTCTTGAACACCGTAATGTTGTGAGAAATTAAAAGAAATGTTCATTTTTGTTGACAATTGTTTATCTGGTGTAAATAATGTAAATGAAGGTTGGCAAAGCAATGTAGCATATAAATATGTTTCTCCAGCATACACAGGAGAGGTGTCAGTTTTAGGTATTTATGGAATTAGACAAAGATACTGAGATGTAATATAAATTTTGAAATCTTAACGTGTGAAACAAAAATTACTAAAATGTTCATTTATCAACGGTGCAAAAAGGTTTTTGACGCAAACGGGTTGTTATCTCCAGCTACATTGCCTCCCAAATTATTGCAAGAAACTTGGAAGTTAGAAATGCCTTCGGATTCAGAATTACCCTAAACATATTGTTAATAGAATTTATGAAATGGGCAAATGAAACGTATTTGTTAAAAGTTACTGTGCCTCGATATATTGCCATGAATGAAACCTCTGAACTCCATATTTTTGTTGATGTATCTAAAAGCTCGTATGGAGCATGTGTGTTAGTTTCGAACTGTTGTAGAAAATGCTGAAAGGGTGTTAATTCGGTTAGTACAAGATAAGATGTTTCCTAATTTGAAATCAATACCCATTGTAAATGTCTTTAAAGACAATGAGGGAATCATTAGAGTTAAAAAACTAAAATAACTGAGAGAAAAGATGATCAAATTTTATTGCTCCTATTTTTGATGCCTAGTAAATGCATTTTAACCACAAGATTAGTGGAGTATTACCATCTAAAACATTGCCACGCTGGGGTTCAAATTATTCTGTCTATACTGCGTGAAAATTCTGGATAATGAAAACACGAAAAACGGTCAGGAAAGTAGTTATGAAGTGTGTGCCCTGTCGTCGATATAGCTCTAACTCTCCATGAGTGAACCTGTGTGAGTCTGCCTGCGGATCGTGTTAAAGATGCTAACGCGTTCAACATTACAGGTATTGATTTGGCTGGACCTCTTTTTACTAGAGATGCTGGTAAGGTGTGGATAGTGCTTTACTTGTGCCATTTATCGAGCGATACATCTAGAGCTAGTGAGTTCATTGTCAACTGAGTGTTTCATGCTTTCTTTAAGACTGTTTATTGCACGTCGTACTAGACCAGAAACTATATATACAGATAACGGAACTAATTTTGTCGGCACCAATAGTGAATTGAAAAATCTGGGTTGGGATAAAATAATGCAAGAAGACTGATATTAAACCTATTAAATGGAAGTTCAATCCCCCAACTGCCGCTTGGTTGGGAGGTTTGGTGGGAGAAGATTAGTACGAGTAATTAAAGAGATTTTGAAGCGTACTTTAGGTAAGGCAATTTTAACATATGAAGAATTTTAACTGTTCTGTGTGATTGTGAAGCGGTGGTTAATTCTCGTCCATTACACTATATTTCGGAAGATCGAATGATTTAATACCATTGACACCTAGTTTGTTTTTAAACGGGAAGTCTTCATATGACACCATAGATTTAGATTTAAGTGAATTCTCAAGTTTCAGAAAGAAAAGATATCGTAGAAAGCCCCAGTCCATGATTTTAGATCACGTTTTAGGAAAGAATATCTTGGTCAACTACGTCAAAACGCCCAGGAAAGCCAGGTTATGATTTCAAAGTTGGAGATGTCGTGATGATTGAAGAGCCATCAAGAGCGTGTATTGGCCCTTTAGGAAAAGTAATAAGTCTGCTTCCAGGTAGAGATGGTAAAGTTGGTACCTTGAAATTAAAATGTAAGAACTCTGAACTGATTTTTCCAATTCAAAGAGTTTTATCCACTCGAAGTGTCAGTTATAAATAATGAAATTGTAAAAATTGATGGTGTTCCGACATCTAATGTTAATGAAGATAAGCTAACCTGTAATGCTGTCATAAAAAATAAAGTCACTAGATCAGGTAGATTAGTTAAGTTACCTGAAAAGACTTGGATTATTTAATGAAGTTTTTATGCTTTTGAGTGATATCAATACACTCAAAAGGGTGGGGCCAATGTTGCGACGCCATTGATTTATTCTTGAACTTTCCCTGATCACGCTCGGCATCATAACTATGACGTAAAGATTAAAGTGATGTCATGCGCGCCGGTCACGGATTGGTTTCCTGATTACATCACAAGATGTCAGATGTAGAAGTGAGTGTATATATGTAGCTCTTTTCTTGGAAACTGTAGGTTTGTTTGTGTGTCTCTGTGCTGTGCTGTTAATAAAGATTTTTGTTCCAGTAAACGTCGCAAAATATTAATTTGCAGAGCCCGGTTAGTAACAGCAACTGTGTACGAGGTTTGTCAAGGATTTTAAATTAATTGAGGATCTACTCTTTTATGCAAAATATTCTATAACTCTTGGAGAACTCAGAGTATACATTTCCTCAATCTCTCCGTGAAGCAATAATGCAAAATTTCATGCCATTGTAGGCCATTTAGGAAAGAAAGACGTATATAAAATTACGTGATACGTGTTATTCTCCGTATATGTGGAAATATATTTTTAAATATGTATCAACCTGTTATTTAATGTCAAAAATTTAATTATAAAAACGCGCTACCAGCTGGTTGATTAATTCCGATAATAGTGTATCGAATTACCCCAATGAAATCGTGACGTTAGAATTATTAGGCCCCTACCCAGCATCCCGACCTGAAAGATGTATAGATTTGTATTGGTAATAACTGATTGGTAATAGCTTCGGCCCAGGCAATAACAACCTTTTTAAAATTATATTTCACGATATGGAGCTCCTATTTCTTTGATTAGTGATAATGGTCCCAATTTATATCCGATGTCTTTGAACGGTTAAATCACATGTTGGACATAAAACATATTAAAACGGTAATATATCGGCTGCAGGCGAACTTAACGGTAAAGAGTTAATCACGCTTTAGTGCAGATGATAGCTTGTTTTGTTGAAGAAAATCTCTATAACACTGACCGATTTCTCCATGAGTTTCTCTTTCGCGCTGCGCCCAGCAGTTCATAAGCGACAGGTGAAACTCCGGCTGAGTTATTCTTAGGTAGAAAAAAATTATAACATCTTTTCGTAAATTAATATGTGTAACGGATGATGCTGAATATGTGGGAGGAAATATTGATTAATTGTTTGATGAAGCGATGCAGAATATGCGGAAAGAACATAAGATATGGGAAAAAATACTATAATCGGAAAGGAGAGAAGTTAGCATCAAAGTCAATGATTTGGTGTTGGTACAAACTCATTTTATTGGGGCTCAGGAGAGGAGAATGGTCGGAAAGTATATGCCTAAGTTTGAAGGGCCATACAGAGTGTTGGAAGTTCGGAATAACAATTTGACCATTTTGGAAAAAGGAAGCAGGGTCACGGTTAATATTGACCAAGTGCGTATTTATAATCAAGACATTCGGACACAAACAATTTTGATAGGCACTAATGAGACAATATGAATGGAAAAGGATCTAGTAAAGGGTCAAGTAGGTCGCACCGGGAAAATCCAGATGTTCTAAAAAACACTCCAGGTGATGAAAGTTTGAGTCGTAAATCAAATAAGGGAACTGCCGGATTGGAGGATCTGAGATTGAAACGTAAGAACGTAGGGTCAAATAGGATAGCGGAGAGGAACGATAGAAAACGGTCTAAAATACAGGAAGCGATCTTTCAAGTGTCCGAACATAGAGACCAGAAAGACAAGCTCCTGTACTGCCCCACAGGGGCTAAAAAGAACAGTTCCATCATCTGTAGCTTCTAGAATCCCCAAATATAGGCAGAAAGAACTTTATCCCTTCACAGGGACCAGAGTCAATTTCAGGTCCATCACATCAACAGATGAGGCAGTTAGGTCTACGTACAGACAGAGCAGGCGAGGAATAAGAGTACAGTCTGACAAGGCCCGAGAGAACGGGACCAACATACAAAGGACACAGTGCAGCTGAAGGGAGACCAGTCCGGTCTGGAAAGACGACAGCAGTGAGACCGTGTCCATATTACCTCAAGGGCCCCTTGAAGGAGCCCAAAGGATACAGAGGATCAGAGGCACTAGGATCGACCCAGTGTACCATAGAACAGCCTCAGGAGAAGGAGCCACCTCAGCATGGAAGCCTTAGACGGAGATCTGGCTGATAGGAGCATATAGATGACAAAGAAAAAATCAGGTTGTATGGTCCTTTTTTCGTTTTCTTGCTGACAAGCAGTCATGTGTTTTTGCACAACCAGGTCAAGATTTTTTTTTTTTAAATATTCGTTGTACAAGAGTTGACACTAAGTTCTGCGCATTTTTCAAGTATGAAAAATGAATTCTAGTATATTAATTTCCCTTCCAAAATGTGGAAACAATTGTTTTGGACATTTGTTTGCAATTTTTGACTTGAGTTCTGAAGGAATATCAGCATTGTTTGTTATATATTTGTAAATTATATGTATATGTATATTTAATTCACATCTGGTGGCAAGGGACATGACGTAGTTGGCTACTTATTTCAGGATAGCTGACCCCAGATCATTGTATAGAAAGCAACGATTCGTCTGTAAATGAAGCAAGAATAAGTATGTTAGAATTCAAATAGTTAAGTAAAGCACATGGTCAGGTTTTTCCACTCCGGTTGTTTTTTCCTCGACAATTTGCTGGAATTCGTTGTGCTTTAGGGAATTCTAAACCTGTAAATGTCTACGTCAATTAAATTTAAAACGGATCTTGTAGTCGTCATTATTTTCTTTTCCTTAGAGTAGGAGAATTCTTAAGTACCAGATAGTGAGATATATTAAAGTCGTACAGACTACGAATTAAGTTTTTTAGAGTTTGTTACATAATTTATTTCAGGCCATTTTTGACCTCCGAATAAATCCCGTTTCTTTGGAGGGATGTGACGAATCTTTCCGGAACCTTTCCACTAGTATTCTTAGGCGTCTTTGGGGGTTGTAAATTCGTGAATAACTCTAATAGGAGAAAACAGGATATGTAAAGAACATAGGGTACTTAAGTAGAGCGTTGTAAGTTAGCGGAGATGAAGGCTATTGAGCCAGCAGCAGTAATGACAAAGTTTATGGGATTCAATTGGATTGCGATAGTGGAGCATTACTGTTAGTACTCTGCGAAGGAACCTTAGGAAGTTAATATACTTGAAAAGATCAAAGTACTACCAGGTGATATATTCCAGTTTAATACCGCTTACCACAAGCATTAGTTTCATAAAATTAGTTTAAGTTAATAAAAGCTAATAATTCAAGTTGCATACATTTCTCAGACCTCCTATTCCGTTAAATCTTATCGATATTGCGCTTAGTTATTAGTTCATTTCCTATTTCATAATTTAAGTTAATATTAAAGGTAAATCCCTTTTTGACGTAGACATAAAGCATACTGTTTGTTATTAGATTTTTGATATTTGAACAAGTGAATAAATATAAGTTATTATTATACAAATGGCTTCTGGTCATTCTTTGCCTTAAATTAATCTTAGTGTCCAGGGTGGAACCCAGGGGTCTTCCCACAATTATATATGTAAAAACACTATGATTACATGTAAAAAAACTATTTAATCATTTCTGAATTTTTCATTATTGTTGTCGGTGTTTTCATCTTTGTTACTACTACTCCAGTCCGTGGCTTAAAAATCATCAATATCACCTTTTCCATTAGTTTCTGAAAAAAATTAAGCAAGTTTCGAATTATGAATAGCTAAACAATTATGTAGAGTAATTTGACATTATGATTACATGATTAGGTACAAAATTACTGTACAAAATTAATGTTTCCTAAAAATTATATATTTAAAATTGTGTATTGCAAACTTTATCGCAATATTGGCATATTAATTCAAATCTAAGCCGCACTTTCTTTCCGATGCTTATGCTACTAAAAATCGGGTGCAGCTTAGAATCGAAGACGTAAAATGTTCTTAATACTGGTAAAATAAATTAATTTTTCTCTTTTAATTCACCTTTATTTATATTCTTTATTTTCTAAGGTGAGTGAGTGAATATTAACATCAGTACTGATGAGCTGCTAGGGGGCTTTTGGCGACAAACCTCGGAATTTTGAACCATGGCCAAGAGACGGGACGACTCTTGAGCTGGCACCTTCCTCTCCTAACCACCACACCAACGCGAAGACGCTTGAGCTATCGACAGATTAAACGTGCATCGCACCCTTACATGGCGGAACTTAGGCTTGAACTCATGGTACGCCAGCCACGAGTCCGTTAATTGACCGCTAGGTTATCGCGACCACTTTTCATGTCGTGATATATCATACATCGGTAACATATTTTATACCATTTATAAATTTTTTTTTCAAGATCCTGCTGAGAATTTTGGGTGTGGCTTAGAATCTGAGCATAATTAATTGAAAAAATAAGTTCCTGCTAATTAACCCTGGACAGCACGGATTTTTCCGCCCTACTAGAGAGGCTTCGAAAACGGACCACACTGAATTTTTCGTAAGGCCGGGGACTCACCAAAAATGAACCAAACAGATTTTTTTTTCCTCCTCAAGTAATGTGTTCAAAAACGGTAAAGTCGAGTTTTTCCGAATTCTTTTCCCCCTTTAGAGGTTTTACGATCTTGAAAGATAATTAGAGACGGTCGGGGAGACACAATGGGCATTGAGGGGAGTTTTATGGCTCACGGGAGACCGGTTCCTGCAGCAATCGTAAAATCTGGGAAGAATTTCTTTATACCCTAAAGTGTACGGAAATAATTGCAAGTCAATGAGTTGAGAATTCTCATTTTTTTTCTTTACATTAAAATTCTTAAATGGAATTAAGTTTTATAATGTATGTCTAAGTTTTTTAAAAATATCTGTAGTATTTAAATTCAAATTATGTATTAAAAACATTGAGGATAATTTACTGTTTCATTTTCTTATTTTAATCAATACTTTCAGGGATTTTTTTTTAAAAATGATTATTTTGTTATGTGTCAAAAAAAAAATAAAAAAAAGGTTCAAAATTTAAAATCTTTTAAAATTTCGGACACTTCTAAACATGAATAATTTTTAAGCTTCTGTATTACACATTATTTGCAAAAAATTTTTATGCATTGTTAAAAAAACCCTATTTAAATCTTTGTTTTTCATAATATTAAGGGAACAGGGACATCATATACTTTCAAATAATCGATTTTTCAATTTTAGTTCTAAAAAATAGTGCTTATTTTTCTGAATCTAAAAATGTATAATATACTTATATGTTTGTTGATAAAATAGCCCTAAAATATGAAAAATAAAAATGTAAATAAATGACCACGCCCCTTTTGACACGCCCCTTTGAAATTTAAATATGTAGTTTCCCTGTGTTTTATCTATATTAACTTTTGATTGTTTTTCGTTTGAATGTTAACCCCGCTACTTTTTAGCCACGCTTGTGTGCGTGAGCTATTGTTCCAAGCTGTGTGACAAAATTTCTTACTTTAAATTTCGGTTTATGGCAATATTTTGAACAGAGTTCGTCTATTCCGAAGTTTCTTGTGGCATACAACTACTTAATTTTACATTAATTTTCGTAAGAAATATTTATTTTTACTTATAATTATTAATATTCATAAGATTTTAAAAAGTATCTTAACTTTTTTAAACGAGTAATTATGCCAAGAATAAAAAAAAATTTGGCAGAAGGAAGTATAGTAGCAATCAACATAAAAGTCTAAATCGACTGAAGAAATTGCTTTTGAATTCCGTGGAAAGTGCTTCTAGGAGAAAAATTAAAATACCGGATTTACTAAAAGAACAAGATTCTCAAAATGTAAAACAAAATCGTTGAACTGGATTTATTATCTTCCCTTATGAAAAATCTCTTATGTTGTAAATATTGCTGTTCTTCAGAGAAAATTGAGCTGAGAGAAGATTTAAAAAGTCGTAGAGGTTTAGCTGTGAGTTTGGAAATAATTTGTCACAACTGTGAAGAATCGACTTGAGTACAATGTCATCAAAAATATCAAATAAATGTTATGATGTTAACCTAAGATTGACATATGGAATGAGAGCTATTGGAAAAGGTGGAGCTGCTGCTCGAATATTCTGTGAGCTCATGAATTTGCCTCCACCACCTGCAAAGTTTGAACGCCATAATTCTTTGTTTTAAATGTTTTAAAAACAATTAGTGAGCTCGATGAATGCAGCTGTTCACGAAGCAGTCATAGCGAATGATAATAATTCAAATATAGCTGTGGATGGCACATGGCAGAAAGAGGCTATTCTTCATTGAACGGAGTTGTATGTGCTACGTCTGTTGAGAACGGAAGGTTATCGACTTTGAAGCTCTCGCAAAAATATTGTTCTTCATGTAAGGGTAAAAAAAAACCATGTAAAAATTGTGCTAAAAATTACGAAGGATTCAGTGGGGGAGATATTTCGGGGTATTAAGTATATTTCAAGCGATCTGAAACATCACGAAAAGCATGTTATACGCAGTATCTTGGTGATGGTGACTCAAAAGGATTTCTTACTATAAAAGAAGCAAAAGTATATGGCGACACAGAAGTTGAAAATTTGAATGTGTTGGCCATGTGCAAAAACGTATGGGCACAAGGCTGAGAAACATTCTAAAAATGAGCAAAGGCATTAAGCTATCAGATGGGAAAAATATTTCGGGACGTGGACGGCTAACGCTTAAAGAAGTGGACTCAATCCAACATTATTATGGGCTAGCAATCCGTAAAAATTTGTCATCTGTGGAGGACATGAAAGAGCCATATGGGCTATTTATTTTCATAAACTAAATACTGATGATAATCCTCAACACGTTTTGTGTCCTCTTGGTGAGGATAGCTGGCACGGTTATAACCGTAGCATTGTTACGGGGAATTTTATATTTCACAAGCATTCTTTACCCAAGTCAATTTTATTGAAAGTGAAAAAAGTGTTTCGGGATCTCACAGAGAAGGACTTATTGAAAAAGTGCCTTCGTGGAAGAACACAAAATCCCAATGAAAGCTTTAACAAATGTATTTGGGAGCGAATTCCTAAAACAGTTTTTGTTGGCATTGAAACTTTGAAATTTGGAGTTATGGATGCTGTAATTTGTTTTAACGATGGATATGTAAGTAGGATAAAAGTCTTTGAAGCTCTGGGCATTAAACCAGGATACAACACGGAACGTGCCTTACTTATAATTGATAACAAACGAATTTTTGAGGCTGAACGTATAGTAAATAAAGTGTCATTGGAAGCCAGAAATAAAAGGTCTTTAAAAAGGAAAATGGATAAACAGAATTTAGATGAAGAAAATGAATACCAAGCAGGGAAATATTAATCAAATCTATAATGTAAGGAGAAATTTTTTTGTTAAGTTTTATTATATTTTTTCTCGAATGTTTAATATTTTTAAATTTAGGTACACTTTAAAAACTATTGTAGCATATTGTTTGAAACCTTTTTATATGTCTAAACAGGATACATGTGCATACAGTGAACAAAATATCTTTTAGTATGTGTCTAGTTTTTTGAAAATTGATTTTATATGTAAAAAAAAAGAAAATTAAGATTTTCATAATTTTAAGGTTTTATGATTATTTTTAAGAAATTATGCAATTATATAAATATAATTAGTTAAAAACAGATTCATTATGTTTAATATGTTACTTTATATATATTTGTAAATTTTTTTGTATATTCAAAGAATATTTTTGTAAGAAATGGCACCTATACATGAAAATATGTATTACAAGATCTCGAAAATTATGTTTCATGTTAACTAAAACAAAGGGAAAAAAAAACATATGAATTTAAAATTACTTTTGTAACTCTAGAAAATGGTTAAGGATTATTATTAGTCATATAAAAATAGGCAAGGAAATACTAATTAAGTGTATAATATGTGAAAATATTGTTTTTTTTTAGTTTTTTCACTTTTTCTCAAAAGCATATTTTCTTGCATTTAGGTACATTTTTAAAAAAACTATTGCACTGTATGATTCCTGATTTTTTATACTTCTATACAAGATGCCTATGCATATAGTGAACCTAATTTTTTTCTATTAAAATAGTGCCTAATTTTTTAAAAATTGTTATATGCATAAAAAAAGCAGAAAAATAAAAAAATTTCAAATTTCAAAGTTTCATAATTTTTTTAAAGAAACTATACTAAAATTTTACTAAAAAAGGGTTTCACTGTATTTTATGTATTGTTTTATATATGTGTAAAAAATATTTTGCATAAAAAGGATACTTTTTTAAAAAATGGTACCTAAACATAAGTATATATTACGAGTTCTCAAAAATTATGTATTACTTAAATTAAGTAGTAAAAAAAAACTTTTGGAGTAAAAAGTTATTTTTGTAGTTCTACAGAATAATTAAATTATCTTTATTATAGACATAAAAAAATCTAAGCTCTATTGGAAATTTTAAATGATATATGTCTCATAAACAAAGGGTCTTAATTTTGGCATTTTACTCTTTCGAGCATGTCCTGGTTCCCTTAAAGCCCGATATACAGGGCATCTTACATAGAATCCCTTGTTTTGTATTGTTCAGATAACAAATTATATTTGAATTTTGAATGTCTGAACATTAATTTCATTCAAAGAGAACTTTAACTACAAGTTTATATTTTTGAACTTGAATCTTCAAATAAAGAGTATTTAAAAGCATCTGGACAAATTTACAGTTAACATTTGCGCATATAAATAAATATAAAGATCCTTTTTAAATTCAAGTTAAAAAAATGTATATTTATGCATAATCCCTCATCATTCATGTTCCATTAGTGGTTGACTGAAGAAAAGGTTATTAAAATTTGGACATTTTTATAATCTTAACCATACAAAACTAAAATTTTGTATTAGCTCCACTGAAATTTTGCATTGGAATTTCGAAAAAGATATTTATGCGTGTCTCACATACTCAGTTGAAAAAACATATATTTACCATAAATACTAATAATTCTTTGGATATTTAAAATTATCTCTCTCATTAGATTAATTTTTTAATATATATATATATATATATATATATATATATTCGACTTCAAATATTTTTTCAAGTATTCCTTAAATTTCATATAATTTAATTAAGTGAGTGAATATTAAAGTCGCACTCTCTCTCTCTCCTCTACTCAACTACTTGAGGGCTTTTGGCGACGGACCTGTGGCCGGGGTTGAGTTGAGTTAATATTAACGTCGCACTGTTCAGCTACACGAGGGCTTTTGGCGACGGACCACGTAATTTTGAACCATGGTCAAGTGACGTGGACGACACCTGAGCTGGCACCCCCCTCTCCTAACTACCACACCACACCAACGGGAGGACGTTTCAGCTCTCGACAGATTTAACGTGCATCGCTGCCCTACACGGCGGGTCTTTAGTGGTACTGGGATCGAACTCATGACATGCCTGCCATGGTTGGATACCTTAACCACTGGGCTACCTGTGGCCGGGGTACCAGGTGGTTAAGGTATCGAATCATGGTTGGCATGTCTCGAATTCGAGCCCAGTGCCACAAAAGACCCGCCGTGTAGGGCAGCGATGCACGTTAAATATATTGAGAGCTGAAATGTCCTCTCGATGGTGTGGTAGTTAGGAGAGGGGGTGCCAGCTCAGGTGTCGTCCTCGTCATTTGACCATGCTTCAAAATTACGAGGTCCATCACTAAAAGCCCTCGTGTAGCTGAGCAGTGCGACGTTAATATTCACTCACTTGGCGACGGACCTCGTAATTTTAAACCATGGTCAATTGACGAGGATGACGCTTGAGCATCGCTCCCTTACACGGCGGATCTTCAGTGGTGCTGGGGTCGAACTCATGACACGCCAGCTACGAGTCCGTTACTTTGACCATTAGGCTACCGCGGCCTCACAATGTGGTTGAAAACTGCATGTTATGAGTAAAAATATGCTGAAACATTTGATGAACTTATAATAGATTTTTGCATAGCAGATAGATGTGTGATATGCTAAAATGACAATATGTAAAAGTTATGAGAACGATGACAATTTTGTAAAAATTCAATTTAAGTGTCAGTTTGAAACTTATTCGTTTTTTTTTTTCGCATTTAATATTAAATAGTCGCGATAACAAATTAATAGTTTAACGCATTCATAGAATATAAAATATAAAGGAATAAATGACGTTGTTGGGAATAATAAGTTTTTATAGTTTTGAATTCAGACTTCTTTGCAGTAGTGTAGACTATTAAAAGGCTGATGTAGAAGTTAGAAAACTAATATTTAAAATATATGGAAAACAATATCTGCAATTCTATGATCTTGACGAGCAGAAGACGGCATTTTTATTTAGTAGGGCAGACTAAGCATAAGGTAGGAGCTTGTGGAGTAAACAACCAGGCCTCTGCAGTTCTGGCAGGTAATGAACTCCCATTTGTTGCTTTCTCAGTAAGGAATATAAAAATAACAAATACAAAAATAAGTCATGTAAAATTTTATATATTTTAATAACAATGAATTGTGAACTTAATTTCCAATTCATTTTGTCACGAGTTGACAGTAACTACGGTACTCTATCGACTTACTTCTTATATATATATATAAGTACGGTTGATAGAGTACCAATAATTTTAACGCAATTTTATATTTCGTTCTCGTAAACTTTACTCCTTTTAAAACATGTATTGACAAAATACTCTCCTTTTGTATATTTATAAAATTTTAAAAATATAATGATTATCTTACCCAACATTTTAAATCAGGGGCGGCAACTGTGTAGCTAAGACGTGCCAAACCAATCTGTCAGTATCATTCAGCGTGCCACATAGTAGGAAATTTTTGAAATCCTTCGATTCTTACGGTAATATTTGCAGATTTAAAGAATAGAGGTAAATAATTTAGATTTACAGTTTTATTTTTTATATTAATTATGATCAATAAAATACATTTATTAACATAAAATAAAACAATATAAAATGCGTTACTATTTCTTCAATAAAGATAAAAAAAATTAAAAATGTATGTTTCAACATATTTACTTAAATAAAAAAAGAAATAGACAAAGTGAAATATAAATGATTCCCTTCATTACAGTTAAATAAAAATTGTAATGCGAATTAACTCTTTTCACGACTCTTCTTTCATATCGCAAAACCAGGGTATAATGCATGACACGATTCTGAGCATTCAGTTGTTAAACAATTTCTTTGCGGAGTCGAAATATTTTCATATTAGGAAAGATTTTTTACTTTGATATGCCGAATCATAAGTGGAAAGCAGAGTACATGCAATTTTCTTTTTTCAACAATTAAATCCTAGCAATAACACTCAATTATTTACAAAATAGCTCTGTAAATTTATCCTTAGAATTATCTTTCAGATTATTTTGTAGTTCCATAAATAACTCAGAAGATGTTTGTCAAATAAGGTCTATTATCAACTTCCATCCACTCAAGAATTGACACACATTTGTAGAGTAGTGCTGAGTGCCACTAAGAATTGTACCACGTGCCACAGGTCCATAGATTGCCGACACGTTTTAAATGTTCTTATTAACTAACCATCTCCTATTCAAACACAATTTATATGATAAAAAAGGGTTTTCATTCATTTTGTAGGGAATTGTATTAGATTCAACCATAAGTAATTTTGTGTTTCAAATAAATTACGTTGTTTCAGGGATCCCCTTAGAGCAAAATGAAAGGAATTTGACATAATTATAGTAAGTTTCTCTAAAAGGGGAAACGTTCACTTTCAAAATTTACTGTGTAAAGTGGTTTTAGGTGTACGAAGTTATATTCACTATTATTTCTAAAATAAATTTGATATTTTGGTTTTTTTCGTTAAGTTTTGAAGTTATTTCTTCAAATATACTTCTCCATTACATTTCTTTCAAACTTGCTATTTTCTTTTGCGGCCACGGTAGCCTGATGGTCATGGTTATGAACTCGTGTCCAGTGTTCGAGCCCTGGTACCACAAAAGTTTAGCGTTGAAGAGGAGCTGATGCACGTTAAACACGTCGAGATCAAAAGTCCTCACGTTGGTGTGATGTGGAAGTTTGTAAGGGGAGTTATCAGCTCGGGTATCGTCCTCGTCACTTAACCGCGGTTCAAAATTATATACGTAGTCGCTCGTCAGTAGCCACCATGTTGACTTGGAATGCAATATAAACTTACTTATTACTGATTGACAGTAAAACGGATATCTGTGGAACTTTACGACCAAACCGAAAAGGTTTACCTGTTTCATTAAAAAGTTCTACACTGAAGAAAGGGGAGATTATAGCCTTCCAAAAAGGTAAAATGTTTGTTTTAAAGTGGAAGGATAAAAAACCTTGCATATGCTTAGCACTTTTCATAACGCTGACATGTGATGGAAGTGAAAGCTAAGAAGGGGGATTCTGTGAAGCTGAAACCAAAAGCCGTGGTGTTTTATAATAAATGCATGGGGGGTGTTGATAGATCTGATCAGTGTCTATCTTTCTATCCTGTTGCCCGAAATCAACAGCGAAAATACTACAAGAAGATTTTTCGCCTTTTTTAAATCAAATTGTGTGGAATTCCTTCTTTATCTTTAAAAAAAATGGCGGGATTTTAAATCATATTGGTTTTCGAATTAAACTGATAGAACGATTGATAGAAGAAGGAGGTAGTGATTCTAGTTCTCGAAACTTTGTTTCCCCTAAAATTTCTGAAAATGTAGTCCGCTTAATTGGAAGGCACTTCCCTTCATATGTAGAAAGTGACTGATCAAAAAAAAAACATCGCGAAAATGTGTGGTATGCAACCTTAAGATAAATGATAATGGAAAAAACATTCACGAAAAGAAACTCGTTTTCAGTGTAAAGACTGTAATGTTGGACTGTGTGCAGTGCCGTGTTTCGAAAAATATCACACTGTGACATTTCTGTAAACGACATGTATGTGTCCTTCTCATACTTCTTTGATATTTTTTGCTATTTATACCTGTTAAAATTATTTTTTATAAAAGGTTTTTTGTAATTAATTGTAAGTTGAATAAAACCTTTTCTTACAATTATATGTATTTGAGGATGAAATCTGATTTACTTTATTCAGGAAATTTTTAGTAAATTTCATTTTCTCAGCCAACTTATTTCTTTTAAAACATGCATATTTGTGTATTATATAATTAAATTTCTAACTGTCTAAAATTATGTCTGGCTTTTTCTTCATTAAAATCTTTCAGGATTTTACAAATTATCTTGCCATTATTCATTATGTACTTAATAAGAAAAAATATATCTAAATATAAATAATTTCTGGCCTAACAAACATATAATTGTTTTTAGCTACAGTTTGGAAAATGCATTGAAATTTGTATCGGGACAGGATTTTAACATATTATGAATGTGTTTTTGACTACCACTATGTTATATATTTATCTTTCATTCTTTTTACAGTATGAGTAGAAGTCGTAAACAGTTTTGTCACAGTAAAATTAATTTTTGTTTTATATTCGAATTATGCCATTATATTGATTCTGAAAATAATAGGTTAGTTTGACAAGCCATTATTTCACAATTTCAAAGCATTGAACAGTTTTGAAATTTTTAAAACTTTTATGAAATGTTAAATTATTAAAAATATTTAATTATTGTAAGTGATTAATATTTCTTAGATTATTGGAAACAAAAAGTATAAAATTTAAAATATATCTCTTTATTGAATTTTAATAATTATTTTTATGGCTAAACCTGAAAAAACCCAATTTTTTTAAAATATTAACATTAAGATATTTTTAAAAAAATAACTAGAGCTCTCAGACTTAAATCCATATGAACTTTTATAGAACATATGTAAGGGAACATTTACAAGATATTTCAAGACTCTATCTTGAAAAGGGAAAAACGCCTTCGGGATTAGAAAACACTCTTATCTTCAAAATTAAAAATCTGAGAAAAACATATTTAAAATTTGTAAAGGCATAAAAAAAAATTCCAATGCCTGTAAAGCTTTAATTTTTTAATATGTTACTATCCAACTTATGCTCTACATGAAAATTCTACTTGAAATAAATATGACTGAAATATCTTTTTTTAATTCAAAATATTCTAAGACATTACATTGAAAACAACTGTTAATTTGATCAATTATTCACTTTTATCAGAACCTTATATATTCACAAGAGTTTTAAATGCAAAATATTTATATAGAAATTAGTAGTTATACAAACACACGTAATCCAGAAATCACCAAGTTTGTAAATAATATCTATTTTTTTCTCAGTTCCCCATCATGGCAGTTAAACAAGTTTAAGTTTTTGTTGCATGACTTTAAAATACTGCAGTGTAGTACTACAATAGATTTATTATAATGTAGTTTGTGGTACACCAGGGAAATATTTAGTTCATTCTGCAACATTTGTATTCTGTAGTCTAATTGTAATATTACCTGAAAAAGCTGCATTTTAGATTTACCATTTTCAGTCATATTCCATCCCTTTCAAGTATTATTTCTCACAGTACCCTGCGTACATTTTTGTCATGGCATTTTTCAAAAGGAAAAAATTAATGAAGACAAAGTATAGAGCTTTTAAATTATATAAACTATGTGTCAAAAAATATATTGGTCTTTAAATCAATCTTAATTAAGTAAATATGAGAACTCAAAAACTTAAAAACATGAGCAAACAGAAATGATTTTAGAAATTAAAATTGTAGTTAATAGCCATTTCACACAAAATATTGGATTGTGTTAAAAAATATTTTTAATTAATTCAATCTAGGAATGCAAAAATGCTTTAAAATGAAACCGAATTTAAAATCAAAACTCAGAAAATTAAAATTTCTTAAAACCTAATTGGTTTTTAGATCAGAAATTGAGAAAGTTTTCCAAATATATGAAATATATATTTGCAATACATTGGAAGAAGTTTCTGTTGGCCGTGAAGTGGAGAAAATGTCCATTTCACAATCCTCGCCCTAGGCCACAGCTGTGAATGAGAAACCTCCCCTTTCAAACAACACAGAAACCGAAAAGCAATAAAATCATCCCCTGCAAAACCATTTGAGGACCTCCCGCAGTTTTAACAGGAGAAGGCATAAAACTGCGGTGCGTTTTCGAAGCAGTTCACGAAATTTATCTGAAACATTTTCGCTACCGCTAGCTTTGAAAAAGTAGACCGCTTTCGAAGTGAAATTCAGTTAGCGGGTCATCCACTCAGAGGGTTAAATAAGAAAACAAGATTTGGTGAATAATTGTATCATGGTTTATGGTACAGTTTTAAATCAAATATAAAATCTATTCGATTGAAAAAAAAATTCTTTGTTAGTAGTTTAAAAGAAAATAATTATAATAATTGCATTACAATAATTAGATTAAACTTTTATTTGTGAGATTCAAGGAGTAGTGATTTGCGCTCTTTAGTTAATTCACAATTTTCTGTGAAATATAAATAAGTATACTTTCAATTCTGCATTCAGTCGCTTCACAGAATTTAAATACTTTTATAGATAGTTCTTCAATAACAGACCAAAGAAAAAAAATCTAAGTAGCATAATTATAAATTATCTACATAAATGAACTTTTTTAAGACACACATGCAGAAAATGTTTAAAGCTTTCCTAAATTGCAAAATTCAATTTCGATATGTTCTATATTTCATAATGATATCGCCAGAAATAAATATTGGTAGCCAAGAATAAATTCGATTTTCAAAACGGGGGCGCCATCTGTGTGAGATATTCCTAACAACGCCAAAAATAATTCAGAATGAACTTATAATTTTAAAAAAGTTAATTAATAAGAGCATAAAACTTAATTCTGGCTACATCAGTCAAAGGAGGGAAGCCTGCTTTCTTATATACTATTTATTTTACTCGAAAAAATAAATTTTTTTTGTTAAAATGGGCTTTGCGTTCAATTTTCATTATGTAATAATGCTGAAAACGGCGTGGTTTTTTTTTTTTTTTTTTTTTTTTTTTTTGAAAAATCAAAATTCAAAGAAAACTATATTTTAAACAATTATTTTCTTAATATCTATAAAATATTCGTATTATTATTAGAGCTTTTTCCTGCCCACAAATATGCTTGCCGTTTGATCCGTATCCTTTAAAATCGACCTAAAACAGCTTTAACAGAAGTGTTATACAATTTATTTACAGAACATTCTAAGCCGCCACCTTACATCCAGAGCACGTTTCTGTCTTCTGCTTTCAGCCGGGATCCTCAAACCGGTCCTCCCGCATGTCCTTTTCTAGAGGAGTCTATTCGGAACGTAGAGGAAGTGGGTTCTAGGAAACCCTTCTCCCCTACTATCTGAGGCAGTAACACCATTCTCGCTCCGTCTCCGACGTCATCATCTGGTGTCACAATAATAGTCGTTACAACACTAACACACGAGAGAGAATTAATGACCCTTCATGAAGATAGAGATGAATGCAAAAGATCAGTATAAAATAAATTACTACAGAAGATTATAACTGATGTTCTCCTGAAGAAAGAAAAAATTCTAGGATTAAGTTTTTTTGTTGATTCTATTTTTATTACTCAAAAAACTGAAAATTATAAGTGATTATCTCCAACAAAATATAAATGATAGTGCAATAGTAATTTTTTTACATCTGAAATGTTAGACTTATTTTTAATAAATTATTTTAATTTTTGCCTTTAAAATCATTGCATCAGTGCTTTTCAAACTTTCACTATTGGCGACCTAATTTTAAATCATAATTTTTATCGCGCGCCCCTTAGACAATAATATTGCGCTTTAGTGCTAAAGCTGCTTTACGATCTTAATTACAAACCGTACAAATTAACAAGATAAGTATTAAATTTGTATTTGTTACTTTTAAGTAATATTTATTTTAAGCAAATTATTTTAAGTAATAGGATAATTATTATTTGTGACATCGTAGATGGTTGTGAATTCCCATCTTTCGATTCACTATAAGTGTTATGGTTTCACCAGCTGTTCAAGGACAAGTACGACCCCATCGATTGTCCCTGAATTTTTACGATCCACCAGCTGTAAAATGACCAGTGCAGGTGGCCATGGGGCCATTGTTTATTGTCTGAACTCAGGGAGCGAACACAGACAAACGGGTCGCCATAATGGTAAAGTAGAGCCGGCGCCCCATGACAATAGGCGAAGCCTATCTTAAAATAATCATGTCGTCTTTTCTGGTGTTGAGTGAAGGGGATACTAGGAACAGGTGGCGTGATGGACAAGTGTGTCCAGATGTTGGACAAGGACTTATGGCGCCTTGGGCCAGACGGTTCGGGAGTGTTTTGGCGTGTTATTCTCAAATAGGACGAGGGAGGTCAAGAGTCTTTTGTGACCTGCCAATAAGAAGGGACGAGGGGCGTGTTGTGAACACACCCCTGGTGTTTAAAAGAGTTCTTTTTCAGGAGAGAAGGGAGAAGACGAAAAGAGGACGAAAGAGGAGAGAGAGAAGAGGAAAAAAGAACGGAAAGAGGAGAATAGAGAGGAGACGGCAAAAGAGAAGAAAAGGAGTCGGGAGAGAGAGAGAGAAGCCCGCCTTGTATGGAGAAAAGGGCTAAGTCCGGAGACTGGAGGAAAAAATACGATGAACGCCGGTGGCGTTGAGAATAGAATAAACAGACTAGACCGGCTTGGCATATGGACTGAAGTTATATTACTTCATTAACAAATTGTTAGCAAATAAACTTCACTTTTATTTGTATATTAAGCTGTAAACCTTATTTATATTGATGGATAGCTACACACGACGTTACATTATTATTTTTCTTTTCTCTAATTTTTAAGTTGGAACAGATTGCAAAATGATATTTAGTTAAAAATTTATTTCCTCCACCATCCATTTCTAAAAGTATAAATGTCATTAGAAAAATAGTCTAATCTATGTTGCTCTCCATCATATCCATCATATTTGGTATTAATATTTAAAGCGAGAAGACTTCAAAATGTTTTTACCTGAGAGAGCAGGCGCGCACTCGATATTAACGTTAATAGTCGTGAGAGGTGACTGAGTCACCTCAATGTTTCCTTGTTTTTTTTACAAATATTTTTTTTACACGATAGAAATCAGAATTTCAGTGAATAATTTAATGAAGAGAAAATATACTTACTACTTTCAAGGACTTTTCATTTTTTCTTTGATAATTTGAGAAAAATTCCGTAAAAACTGAACTAATGTTTCCAAGGTACGTAATCTTAATAAAGGACACAAATCAGACACTTTTCGCTAACATTACAGGAATGATATTTGCAAGCAAAACCGTCATTTTTGTTCAAATTTTTTGTTTAATATTTTTAAATTTAGGTACACTTTAAAAAACTATTGTAGCATATTGTTTGAAACCTTTTATAAATCTAAACAGGATACATGTGCATACAGTGAACAAAATATCTTTTAGTATGTGTCTAATTTTTTGAAAATTGATTTTATATGTAAAAAAAGAAAATTAAGATTTTCATAATTTTAAGGTTTTATGATTATTTTTAAGAAATTATGCAATTATATAAATATAATTAGTTAAAAAACAGATTCATTATGTTTAATATGTTACTTTATACATATTTGTAAATTTTTTTTGTATATTCAAAGAATATTTTTGTCAGAAATGGTACCTATACATGAAAATATGTATTACAAGATCTCGAAAATTATGTTCATGTTAACTAAAATAAAGGGAATAAAAACATATGAATTTAAAATTACTTTTGTAACTCTAGAAAATGGTTAAGGATTATTATTAGTCATATAAAAATAGGCAAGGAAATACTAATTAAGTGAAAATATTGTTTTTTTTTTAGTTTTTTCACTTTTTCTCAAAAGCATATTTTTTTGCATTTAGGTACATTTTTAAAAAAAACTATTGCACTGTATGATTCCTGATTTTTTATACTTCTATACAAGATTCCTATGCATATAGTGAACCTAATTTTTTTTCTATTAATATAGTGCCTAATTTTTTTAAAAATTGTTTTATGCATAAAAAAGCAGAAAAATAAAAAAAAATTTCAAATTTCAAAAGTTTCATAATTTTTTTAAAGATACTATACTAAAATTTTACTAAAAAAGGGTTTCACTGTATTTTTCGTATTGATTTATATATGTGTAAAAAATATTTTGCATAAAAAAGGAGACTTTTAAAAAAATGGTACCTAAACATAAGTATATATTACGAGTTCTCAAAAATTATGTATTACTTAAAATTAAATAGTAAAAAAAACTTTTGGAGTAAAAGTTATTTTGTAGTTCTACAGAATAATTAAATTATCTTTATTATAGACATAAAAAATCTAAGCTCTATTGGAAATTTTAAATGATATATGTCTCATAAACAAAGGGTCTTAATTTTGGCATTTTACTCTTTCGAGCGTGTCCTGGTTCCCTTAATTCAACCTGAAATTTCTGAATCATAAAATTATCTTATAAAAGATTTTACAAAAGAACAAATGAAAAGTGCTGAACTAAAAACACTGTTTGAAAAAGCTAAAAGCGGGTTTTCGAAGACAAATCGTTATATTGTCGAAAATAATTTATTATTTTTGCAAAAAGAGGATAAGGATAGCACTAAACGTAAATGTTTGGTTGTTCCCGAAAAGTATAGAAAATATTTGATGACGATAGGTTACGAGGCGGCTGCAGCTCATCTATGGGTAACTGAAACGAAAGATGTCACATTCAAAACATTTTACAGGCCTAAACGTTTTAGTGATGTTGAGGACTGTGTAAAGACATAAGACAAATTCCAAAGGGTGGGTAAACCGCAAGATAAAAAGTAGGCCCCACTAAAAATTGTTCCCGTAATAACTGAAATTTTCACAAAGATTAACATCGAAGCAAGTAGACCTTTACCAATGACACCGCCACGAAATAAATATATAGTTACGGCTTTATATATGTCATCGAGGTATCCTGATGCCATTCCTGTAGCAAACCTTTGCTCAATAGCTGTTGTGAATGCATTGTTATAGATTTTCAGCCGAATGGGGTTCCCAAGAGAATTACAGACTGACCAAAGCACGTCATTCATGAGCGCACTAACTACGAAATCTTTAGAAAGATTTGGAGATAAAGTAGTTAGAAGTTCTGTTTACCACCCGCAAAGTAATCCTGTGGAAAGAATGCACAGAAATGTCGTCGTGAAGGAAAGCATATCGTGTGTCTGGAGGCAATTCCAGATTGGGAGAAAATTCTTCGTCGAGCTCTCTTTGACCTAAGGACTGTTATACATGGTAGTACTGGGTTTTTACCAGCTGAATTAGTTCACGGGAAAAATATAAGGACTCCTGTGATGTTATTGTACGAGAAATTGACAGAAGAGCCTGTAGAAAGCAGTGTTGTGGATTATGTATTTGAACTTATTAATAGAATGAAAAGATCTCAGGAATTGGCAATCCTACACAGGAAAGATGCCAAACCAAAACAGAAATTGTGGTATGATCGCTGGACCGTTAAGCGTCTGTTTCAACCGGGTGAACTGGTTTTGGTCATAGCTCCATCCAGGCCTAACAAGTTATCTGTTCAGTGGGTTGGCCCTGCAGAAATAGTGCAACAACTCTCTGAGATAAATTATGTGGTCTAACTCTCAGAAAGATAAAACCCACGTTTATCAAGTTAATATGCTAAAGCCTTATCACCAACGAGAGGAAAATATAAATTTACTGAGCATTAATCCTTTAAAGTGATGGGGGGCCGCCTTTCCATAAGGATTACAACAGTAATTTGTATACAGACCCTGTTGTTGTTTACAAGCAGAGGAATTTCTGGGAGTGCCCCCTCACCCCACCGAAAAAGGGTGACGCATTTCCCACGCCTGGAAGAAGGCAATGTACCCATAAATACATCATGGTATGGGATGTTTTTTGGGAATTTCCCGCGTTTTGGGTGAGTTATGGACCGCGGGAAGATATCCCTCCGCTGACTTCAGACCAATCAGAAAAGCTGATTGTGTTTCGAGAAAGAATCCCCTCCAGAATACAGGGGTAAACCGCCGCGAAATATAAGCGCTTGCACGACGAATTTACTCCCTCTCTGACACAAATTTTATCACCGTTTTTGGTCTGACGACCCTTTGACAAATTGCCGAGGTTGGAGACTCCCGAGATGGCACACCATGTTCTCTCTCTCTCAGATCCTAATTCAGTTAAGTGATAATGTATATCTTTAGTAATTAACGTAATTTAAATGTTTTGTAAATAAATTAAGTGTAATTTAAAGAAGGCTTTTTAATTTAGTGTCCGTTTTATTTGTCTTTAATGATTAATGTCTAAATTTAAGCTATAGTGTGACGCCAAATGTTAATTTAGAACCTGGGTACTAAAGAACGGATAATAAGAATAAATTAAATTAACTTAAGTTAACCGGGCGTTGCATTATAATGGTGCCAGTTGACCAGAATCTTAAAAATTTTTTTGGTCGTTAGAAAATTTTTTTTTACATCCTTTGAGTTAAAAAAAATTTTTTTTACAATTTTTTTTGTAAACGTTTCTTGATGGATCATCAGGACAAATTTTCATCTCGTGTGCTACTGTGTATTTTATGTATTGCTTGAATTTGATACTGTGAATTTTTTTTCTTGCAGTTTTGTCAGAGAGTCCGGGGTGCAACGATGACGCAGGTACTTGTGCTCTTTAATTTTTTTTCTTTTCAATATTGATGTGAATTTTTTTTTTTCTATGCATGTATTTACGCGAGAGCCAATTAGTTAAAAGTTTCATTTAAATTTAAGAGTTCATGAATTTCGTTGCCTTGCACGAGTGCTTGAATTTTGTTTTAATTTAACGATTTTCGTTGTGAATTAGATTCGCTAGAAATTTTGGTCTTAACTAATAATTAACAAATATGCCACGTACACGACAATCAGACCCCTTTGACGCAAACGGCGTTCGAGAAATTTAATCTAATTGATCTAATTCCAATGTACGACGGAGGTGAATCGTTAGGAATTCGCAGGTTCTTGGGAAAAATAAACGATGTTGCGAATTTAGGCAAGTGGTCAAACGATGAGAAAGTAACAATCCTAAAATTAAAATTAACGGGAATAGCTGAGGAATTTTTTCTATCTGACCCAACACATAGTCAATTGACAGAATATAACGATATCGCAAGAATTCTTATTGGAAGATTCGAAAAAGCTGTACCTTTATCAACGCGTCTCCAATTATTTTCATCGTGTATCCAGGGTCCTTCGGAGAGCGTACAGGAATTTGCAGCACGCATCAATAAACTGGGAACACAGATTTTCCAGTCAGGAAATTCGGCTCAAAATACCGCGGTGAGAAATGCGAATGACCAATTGTTGCAATCTCGGTTTATAAGTGGTTTAAAAAATGAAATACGCCGGTTTGTTCTCTCCCGCGATCCTTTGAATTTAGAGGAATCAATCAATGCCGCATTGATAGAAGAGCAGAACATGAAATTAAACCAAATAGCTAGCGAAGAGAGATCCGGCTTGTCGTCCGCACAAACGGAAAATCCAGTTCTTTCGGCATTAGCGGATAGATTACAAGAAATAAATTTAAGGGTCGGCCGTCTACAAGAGGCAAGTGCAGTTACAGCTCGTAAATCAGGTGGGAACTATTTTAACAGAAGAGAGAACGTTTTCAAGTGCTTCTATTGTGGTATTCAAGGACACAGACAGGCGGAATGTAGGAAGAGACAGAGGGACGAACGCGCTGCCCGTTACCAGCCCCCCCGGAGAAATGCCGCAAGCGAGTATTCTTCTTCAAGTAGCCCCAGGCCAGGAGGGAGGCATGTACATTTCAGGGAATCTACTCTCCGCGACAATTACGCAGCCCCCAGGCATTCGGTGAGAGCGACAACCACAAATTCTGAGAATAGGGGTTTTCAACGTTTTCGCACAAATCAGGATTTAAACTCCCATGGAGAAAACCGTATTTAGATTTTTTTCATTCGGTAGAGGAGCGGTTTTCTCCGATTCAATCTCGAGATAAAATATTCGATCTGCCGATCATAAATGCTAACATTAAACATCACAAGTTTAGAATTTTAATTGACACAGGTGCATCCGTATCTTTAATGTCGAATTCTTTTTTCACTAAAATAAAAAATGATAACTTTAGGGAATTTAATGTTTCAATTCAGATTAAAGCTGTAAGCGGAGACACGGTAGAAATTATCGGTTGCTATGAAATACAATTGTCATTGGGGAATTTCAATTTCGACATATTTTTTTTATAACTAAACAAGAGATTAACGATAATTATTGCGCTATTTTGGGATACGATTTTTTGAAAGTATGGGATGCAGTTTTAGATATAGGAAAAAACCGTTTATTAATTCATAATTTTTCAATTCCGCTTATTCATTATTCACTCCCCACGCGTGTGGTACAGAGTAACTTTATAAATGGATTTTTAAAACACAAAACGTGTGTGGGTCCCCATTCCGTCACAAATGTTCGCATACATGTTGAAACATTACCTAATTCGACGTCACTGGCCACTATTCGGAGTTCAGCAAAGCTACGGAATAAAAACATTCATTTAACCAATTCGCAAATTAAAATTGATCCACAGACAAATGACACCGTCTTAGAAATTAGAAACGATTCAGATAACATAATCACCCTTAACAAGAACATGAAAATAATTACAGTCAATAATTACGAAGACTTTTCTTCTGATTTTCCGGTTTCTCAAGATATTTTACCCCCACTCACGGAGAAAGATTTCAATCTTTCAGGTTTGGACAATAAAATCAAAAACAGATTATTTCAACTTTTAATTTCGCACAAAAGTGCTTTCGCTCGTTCTACGGTAGAATTATCCGCAGCCGTTACGGAGCACCACAGAATCAGTTTACAACACGATTATCCCATTAAATGTCCAATTTATAAGATTCCATTCAATTTAAGAAACGAATTTCGACGTCAAATAGCAGATTTAGAAAAGGCGGGGATTATTTCGAAATCCAATTCTCAGTATAATACTCCGGCATTGTTTGTCAAACAGAAAGAAAAAAATGGCGCCTAGTTTTAGATTTTCGGAAACTCAACGAAATAACTGTGACTCAGGATTTTGTCATTCCAACATTGGACGACATCCTACATGAAATTTCAGGTTCAAACTATTTTCGGCGTTAGACATGAAGTCAGCATTTAATCAAATTCCACTACACTTTGCGGACAGGCATAAGACGGCATTCTCTACTCCCGACGGTGATAAATATCAATTTAACAGATTATGTTTCGGTTTAAAAAACTCGCCTAAAGCTTTTCAATCAATCGCACAGGAGGTCCTAGGAGATTTATTACACCACGGAGCCTTGGTTTATATAGATGACATAATTTTATTCACTAAAACTATAGATGAACATTTTGAACTACTGGGTAAGGTTTTTGAACGCTTTGAAAGGATTCGCTTAAAATTTAATCCGAGTAAATGTCAGTTTTTAACGAAAAGTTGTAAATTTTTAGGGTTTGTGGTAACGCCGGAAGGCATTCTTATAGATAAAGATAAGTCCGTATCAATTAATGAGTTTCCAGTTCCAAAGGATCAAAAACAAATTAAATCTTTTTTAGGGTGCTGTAATTTTTATAGGAGATATATCAAGAATTTCGCAAAACGCGCACTTCCCTTAACGAATTTATTGAGAAAAGACACTCCATTTGAGTGGACATCCGAAACGCAGGAGGCATTTGATGGTATTAAGAAAGCCATATTGAATCCACCGGTCTTGGCACTACCTGATCAAAACGCGGAGTTACAAATAACAACGGATGCTTCTTCTCGCGGCATAGGGGCAGTTTTAGAACAAAAATATCCTAACTCTGAAGTCAAACCTTTATATTTTTTTCTAAGAAATTAAATCCATCACAATCAAAATATAACGCAACTGTTTTAGAATTTTTCGCGATATATACAGCATTAAATTCTTTTAGACCTTTCTTGTTAGGCAGAAAATTTAAAGTTTTTACCGATCATAAGCCTCTCGCGGGATTTCTTTCTAATAAAAATCCCTCTTCCAAAATTTTGCGTTGGAAATTGGCTCTGGAAGAATTTAATTACGACATACACTACATCATGGGATCCTTAAATTCAGTCGCAGATCATCTTTCTCGTTATATTAACAACATCACAATAGCTTTACCGGACTCTAAAGATCTTATTAATATGCAACGCGAAGATTCTGTTTTAAGCACTATCATACAAAAAATTGATCAAAATGATGTTAGCCCACAAATCAGCAACTATTTTATTAATGGGGAAGGTTTGTTATGTCATCTGTCCAAGCGCCCCTCGAGATCACCCAGGTCTAACACCACTAGAAAGCAGGTTTGCATTCCACATTGTCTAAAAGCTAAAATTCTCGAATCAGTTCATTCAGAATATGGAGGACATCTTAAATTTTTTAAAACTTATCATCGACTCAGCGAGAACTTCTTTTGGCACAATATGTATAAAGATACTAAAAATTTTGTTCGTTCTTGTACCATATGTTTATCTCGAAAAACGCCTTTAAAATCCCGCCTGCACCCCATCAACCTGTTGAACAAAGTACTGAACCAGGAGAAACGTGTCATATGGATATTTTCGGTCCCTTAAAAACCACGCTTAAAGGTAATAGCTATGTTTTATCTATGATAGATGCATTCACAAAATATATTCACATCGTTCCACTTCCGGATACTAGGTCCAGTACGATTTCAAAAGCTTTCTTTGATAATTACATTGTACACAGGGGTTGCCCACATAAATTAGTCGTAGATAACGCTACATATTTTAAGAGTTCCGAATTTGTTGAATTTTGCAGAGTCATGGGTATTCAAAAAAGGCACATATCAAGTTATTCCGCTCACGTCAACGGTAGGGTAGAGAAACCCAATCAATCGCTAGCCAATATCCTTGCATCAATTTCACAAAACACAAACGATTGGGATGATCAACTCCCGCACACCATGTTAGCATTAAATTCAGCGATCCATGAAGCTACATACACATCTCCCTTTTCCTAGAGCATGGCAGAGATATTCGATTATCCTACACTTACGAAAAGAATTCTGATACACCACAAAATAAGTATGAATATGTCGAGAAACTTTTACCGTCTTTGGAGCATACTTTCAATAAAGTTTTAAAAAATCTAAAGGATCAGGAGGCATCACATGTTGAATTGAGTACGAGAGCGACAAAACAACATCATTACGATTACAAGATCGGGTCCTTGTGTTTTATAAAGACGCCTAACATTAAATCTAATTTATCTCCAAAACTCAGACCTAAGTTCGAAGGTCCTTACAGAGTGATAGAGCGTTTTTCTAATGTCAATTATAGGGTGCAACATGTAGAACAATTGAGGAAAAGATTTAACACGCATGTCAATCGGATGATTCCATTTGTTAAGAGATTTTCATATTTGCATTTGAAAAATTTGGATGATTTACAACCAGACGAGACGGAGGTTAAGGGTATTGTTCCAAGTCCACGGTATAATTTAAGGGCTCGTGCAGGTAATTCGGCTCGTTAAATACGTTTCTGCGCTAAAATATTTGAGGGAGACTTAATTTTTTTTTTTACAATTTTACGCTTCGTCATTTCGAGAGCACGCATTGAATGATACCTGTCTCATGGTTGCACGTTGTTTCATGCTGTTTTATGTTTTTTTTTTTTTTAGTTATATCAAATTTTGTACTCATTTATTTAATGATTTCCTGTTATTTAATGAATTCCAGTTAAATTTTTTTTTTTATGCAGTTTGTTTTATGTCGTGATTTTATGCTTAAATGACATAGTGTTGTTTGTGGTTAATATCAATTTTAACTCTAGATAAAATATTTTCATGCTGTGTGTTTTGTGCAATATCTTAAATATAAATTTGTAATGCAAGTGTTATTCAATGATAATGATGTACGTACGTCAATTTTTTAATTTTAGTAATTTTAAGCTTTAATTTATGTTTGTGACAAAGGTCAAATTTTGGGGTCTCTGGACACCTGTCATGAAATTTGAATGTTGTTATGATACATGCATATTTTAAATTTTTTTTTCCTATTACATAATTTGTTTTGTGATTATTATCTAGAATTTCAATAATTTTTTCATATAAAAGGTTTCCTTTATTGAATTGTTTAGTTTATGCTGAATTGATTGTTTATAACTGTACTTTCTGGTTAAAATTTTATTTTGCATAGAAGATTAAATTTTGGTAGCAGCATTTTGTTAGAATCAATTTTATTGCTAAATTGTGTTGGTGTATTACTTTTAAGTGGTTGTGTATTACTAAATGATGATAACATTGGAATTTATGCTTGTTAAGATATGGATAGAGATGGTTGTTTGAATATATATATATATTTTCTATAAGATATTGGGTTGAAACTTTAATATGTTTTTTTTTTCCCGCGCATGTTTTTTTTTTTTTTTTTTTATGTGAGATGATTGCTAACTTTGACTTAAAATTTTTTTTTGTGTTGCCGTTAAGTGTTTTAATGCTCTTCTAATTTCTGCGTTGTTTGTTTTGCTATAGATTTGGAATTTTTTGTTGTGGTTTATTCAGGGGTTTAGATTAAAATTGTGGTTGTTAAATTAATGTGCAGTCAATCATTGTGTCTCGCTTGTGTGCTAAACTGTACTAGGAATTGAAGGTTTTGTTTGTCGAGATAGTATTTCTGTTGGTTTAGATTAATTATGGTTGTTAAATGAATTTGCAGTCAATAAGTGTGTCTCGCTTGTGTGCTAAACAACTAAGAATTTTGATTTTTTGGTCGGTCAATATTGTATTTTTTTTTCTCGTTGGGGCTAGGCTTACATGTGTTGATTTATGTCAGTGCGGGTAGATTATTTCACTGAGTGTTGACGTTGATTCAATTTTTGTTCTGGATTTTAGTACGTAGTTCTGCTTGTTATTTGGTAAAGTTTTTTTTTTTGTTGTCGTTGGTCAGCTAATGGTGTTAAAAATGTTTCGTCCATTCGTTTCGAAAACGTGGGGAGAGCTTGTCCGCACCCCTTTTCGTCGTATTCCCCCAGCACGACATCCGGTATAGGACAAAACACTGTTTGTTGATTGGAATTTCTGTTTATTGGTTACTCCTTGTCGCAGGGACTCCTCCCCGCGGGCAGCATAATTCAGGGGTGGAATTTTTTGGATGTCGCATTCTTGCCGCCTTAGGAGGGGTCTTCCCCTCGCCCCCCCCACTGCTGTCGCGACAGAGATTCAGCAAAATTTTTCCGATGGGTTTTCGTTCCCCACCCCTTGTTTCCTGTTTTTACGTTACGGTGCTGTTGCTATGAGACTCGGAACTCATAAATTTTTTGGTTTGAAACTGTTGGAAGAGGATCGGGCGTTGTTGCTAGGAGAATTTGGAAATGTTGGAATAGGATTGGGTGTGAATTTTTTTTTGTTGTTGTTTCACTACTTGTAAGGAGTTACATAAGTTTGAGTTAAGAGATTTCGTGGAATAGTTGAGACAGTTATTTGAAGGAGATCGATAAAGTTTGCACTGATGAATTTGTTGAATGGTTGGGAAGGTTTTTTTTTATGGAGATAGTTAAGTTTGTGTTCAAAGTGTACGTTTATTCGATAGTTGTTTTTTTATGGAAATGGATAATTGAATTGAAGGGAAAGTCATGGTTTATTTGAGAAAATTGTTTGATGTACAGAAGGATATTTTGAGTTACGGATTTTGGGCAAAGGAAATATTGAGTTGATATAATTATACGGTATAATTGAGAAAGTTGTTTTGATGTAGATAGGATAATTTGAGTTAATGATTTGGTACAGTTCCGAGTAAATAGTTGATGAACATGGATAAGTTGAATTAATGGTTGTGTGGTATATTTAGGAATGTTTTGAGATGCATTTAGGAAAGTTCGAGTGGAGGATTATGCGAGATTTTTGTGAATAAGTTGATGAGCTAAGATGGGTTTTGGTTATTGATATTGTGGAGAAGTCGATTAATTATTTGAAAGTTGAAGATATATAAGTCTAGTTAAGTGTTATTGAGTATGTGAGATTTTGTGTAAATAAGTTGATGAGCATAGATGGTTTTAGTTCATGGTATTGTGGAGAAGTCGATTAATTATTTGAAAGTTGAAGATAAGTCTAGTTAGTGTTATTGGGTATGTGAGATTTTGTGTACATAAGCTGAGGAGCATAAATGGTTTTAGTTAATGGTATTGTGGAGCAGTCAATTGATTATTCGGTAGTTGCAGATGAGTTTAGTTAGTGTTGTTGAGGCATAAGATGTGAACGATCTGAGGTAAAGGCAATTTTGGATTATCGAGGAATCATTTTAAGGTTACTGAGAATTTTAGGTTGTTATAGAATTGTACTTGAGTTACTAATTAGAGGATTTTCGATGAATTGAGTTAGCGGTATTGTTGTAAATCGAGGATCTTGTGTTTTTTTTTTTCGTGTTTGTATATTTGTTGCGCGTATAGTGAAACAATTTTAGTTTTTTTTTATATTATTTGGACTTGTGGATACATTGTATTACGAGGATTGTTAAAAAGTTATGTTGATTAGTTAAGCGATATTTTTTTTTTATATTGGAAACTGTTTAATTCTGTGTAACACTTGCAATAATTTTCTTTTAGTTAAATTACTTTACTCTGTATGTATCGCCTCATATGACTTGGGTTGCATATCAATTTTATGTTTTATTTTTTTTCTGAAATTTTCAACTGCACTTGTGATTTCTGGAATTCATTTCTCATATGGAAATTCAAATGTATTGAAGGTGGAAGAAAATTTTTTTTCTCTTTAAAGTTTCTTTTAAGCAATATTAATCGTTATAGTTATTTTTTTTTTACAATCGGATTTGCAAAATTTTTTTTTTATCTTAAATTCATTCTATCTCTTGTGCTGGCGTTTGCGGCATGCAGCAAATCGTTTGCGCAGGGAATGGCATGTTTTTTTTTTTGTGTTGCATTTGTAAACAGTGGGGGTGCATACTGATCACATGCGCACTCACAGTTTGCGATTCTAAATTTAATCACAGCAATTTTTCTTCTTAATTTTATTTGTAACCAATGCTCGTAGTGAAGTTTTCTTTTAAAATTCCTTAGGCTACTCAGCATTCTTGCAGGTTATAATTTTTTTATCATTTATACGATTAGTTAATTTATAAAATTTTAATTTGCAAATCTGAATTAATTCCGTTAAATTTTTTTTTAAACTTTTATTTGTAACCAATGCTTTTAGTGAATTTTTTTAATTTCTTAGGCTACCAAGCATTCTATGAAGTTACAAAATTTTTTTCTCTCCACTTATGCACACTCATCGTTTCAATCTCTAATTTTTTTTACTTTTACTTAATTATTTTCATTAAATATTATCAATGCTCTTAGTGAACCATTGAAATTTTTACGCTTGAGTATGTAAAGAGTTCTGCTAGTTTTTTTTTTTTTTTTTTTTGATGGTCTGGGACTTTCACTTCACACTGGTCGTGTCAAGATTTCGATGTTAAACGATTATGAAGTGTCTGTTTCTGGGCGCCACGCTTGAATTGTATGTAAATGTTTTCACTGGCGTTTATTTCTTATCAATGTATTTTGTATTTTTGTTTTATTAGTTGCGCAGTTGTTACATACGCCAATTTTGTATTCTTACGTGTTATTTGTCTTAATATTTTTATTATTTAGTGGCACACGATTCTTTGTGATTGTTTAATTATTTCTATTTGTCAGTCTGTGTCTGATGTTTTTGTGAATTGTTTGGGTGATCCATTCAGTAAAATTTTTTTTTTTCTCCTCTTCGTACATTAACGTCATTGTAGTTGTTGATAGTTAATTTGGTTTTCCTCACGGAATAGGTTAGGAACTTCAGAAATTGATTGTATTTTTTTAACATTCTTATTTTCATTTTATGATGAGCGGTGAGAGGAGTTGGAAATTGGTGCTTGAGTCTTCAAGGGTGGTCACAAAGGGCCAAGTTTAATTTTTTTTTCTCATAACTGTTGTTTCATTACTAATATGGTTTCCTGGGAGACAAAGTTTCTGTTATTTTTTTGCAGTTTAGCAGATTTCTTTAGCAATATCTGAGCGACGATGGAGCTGCCAACATCATGGATGAACATGGACAGAACCCCTCATAAGACGTGGACAGCTGATCGTGAACCCGGAGTCTGAATTTTTTTTTTTGTTCTTGACATAGACATTTGCCGACGCTAGGCCAATTCTGTATTTCGTTTGCTTACTGAAATTTTTTTTATTATTATTCATTTTGGTTTTGTTAATCTGAGAGAGGGAGGAGTGATGGGGGCCGCCTTTCCATAAGGATTACAACAGTAATTTGTATACAGACCCTGTTGTTGTTTACAAGCAGAGGAATTTCTGGGAGTGCCCTCACCCCACCGAAAAAGGGTGACGCATTTCCCACGCCTGGAAGAAGGCAATGTACCCATAAATACATCATGGTATGGGATGTTTTTTGGGAATTTCCCGCGTTTTGGGTGAGTTATGGACCGCGGGAAGATATCCCTCCGCTGACTTCAGACCAATCAGAAAAGCTGATTGTGTTTCGAGAAAGAATCCCCTCCAGAATACAGGGGTAAACCGCCGCGAAATATAAGCGCTTGCACGACGAATTTACTCACTCTCTGACACAAATTTTATCACCGTTTTTGGTCTGACGACCCTTTGACAAATTGCCGAGGTTGGAGACTCCCGAGATGGCACACCATGTTCTCTCTCTCTCAGATCCTAATTCAGTTAAGTGATAATGTATATCTTTAGTAATTAACGTAATTTAAATGTTTTGTAAATAAATTAAGTGTAATTTAAAGAAGGCTTTTTAATTTAGTGTCCGTTTTATTTGTCTTTAATGATTAATGTCTAAATTTAAGCTATAGTGTGACGCCAAATGTTAATTTAGAACCTGGGTACTAAAGAACGGATAATAAGAATAAATTAAATTAACTTAAGTTAACCGGGCGTTGCATTAAAAGCATGACGAAGAAGACATGCCTAGTTTGGAACTTGAGAACAAAATGTCGGGATGGTCCAAAATCATCAAGGATGTGCACTTAAATTAAAAATTATCTCAAATTCAACGAGGACAGCTCAAAGAACTTTTACATGAATATAGTAATATTTTTTCAAATATTCCTGAATGTACTGATTTAGCTGAACATGATATTGAATTAGAATCTGAACGAGCAATTGTTTCTAAACCTTATCGTATGTTTCCTCGACAAATTGAAATTCTCAAATCAGAAGTTAATAAGATGTTAGAACAGAAAATAATAGAGCCAGGAGAAACTGATTTTACATCTCCATTAATATTTGTTGAAGCTCCGGGAAAGGAAGCGAGGCCCTGTATCGATCAAGGAAGGTTGAATAAAGCAACTCGGACACAATTCATTCCATTGCCCAATATCGAAGAACTTTTAGAAATGATATTGGCAGCAAAAAATATATCTCTATCTTGGATCTCACTCGAGGGTATAAGTCCACGAGCGCAAGGGTACGCAATGTTAGTGACAACATTTGCAAATTTTAAACCATTGAAGTTACCTTTCGGGCTGAAAAATGCGCCCTATTACTTTAGCCGACTTATGGTTAACTTATTAAGAAATTGTGAAGATTATGCAGTTCCCTACCTAGATGATATAGCTATCTTTTCACTAGTCTGGGATGATCACGTAAAACATCTAGAAGATGTATTTGATTGCCTATGCTCCGCTAAATTACATATTAAGCCATCCAAATGTCAATTTGCTCAAGCATACGTTAAATATTTTGGACATTTGGTAGACCAAGGTTTAAGGAACACCTGGAGAATTAAAGGTTCAGGTCGTCAAAGAATTCCTGATCCCCACTAACAAGACGCAAGTTAGAGCCTTTTAGATTATCTGGCTATTGTTGAAGATATATTCCCGAATTTTCAGTAATCGCAGCTCCACTCACAGATTTACTTAAGGGCCGAAATCGAAAATCAACCGTTGGCTGGAATAGTTCTTGCCAGAATGCATTCGAGGAGCTCAAGATAAGACTATCTAAAAATCCAGTTTTATACAGCCCTGATTTCACAAAACCCTTCGTCATTCAGTGTGATGCGTCCAATCTTGAATAGGCGTTGTGTTTTCGCAAGTATGTGAAAACGAAGAACATCCCATCATGTTCCTGAGCAAAAAGCTGTCACTTTCAGAACAAAAATATAGCACTACGGAAAAAGAATGTGCAGCCATTATTTTTGCCGTGCAAATGTTTAAATGTTATCTTGATGGACAACAAAAAGTTGTCATACAAACCGGCCATAATCCCTTGGTCTGGTTAGAGAAAAATACTGGGACTAATCCAAGACTTTTAAAGTGGGTCTTTTAATTTTGCAATCATTTAATTATGATATTGCTTATCGGAAGAGAAAACAAAATCAGAATGCTGATAGTTTAAGCCGTATCCCTTAAGACTTAGCAAAAAACACACGGAATGAAATTGATGTAAAATAAGAATTGTCTTTATATTTTTTTTTGTATTTAATGATTGATATTTGGATTTTAGTATTTCAAATTAGTATTTTAAATTCTTGTATTTATGTTTGATATTTGAAATTTGCGTTTTAAATTTTGGTATTTATTTTTTATTTATTTGATATTTGTATGTTAATTTTTTGATAATTAATAGTTGAACTTGTGTATTTTAATTTTTGTCATTTGGTAGCAGTTATTTCCCGAATGATATTCTCTGTATTGTAAAGTTGACATTTTCGCACAGATTAGTAGGGATAAGTTTAATGCATTCCTTAAAATAAGGTACTAATTTTGGATAGAACAGGTACTTGCACGTTATTTTTATAAATTCTACTCCGTTTAAAAGAAAAGAATTTCAAGAAATAATTCTTAACTCTCCAATGCTGCATAAACTGAACTTATGTCAAGTGTTTTTCAGGTATCACAGTAAAACTTTCCACTCAACTATCGTGAAAAGTTTTCTCCAGGATGGGAGGAAATAATTAGTCTGTAACGGCGTGGCACATAGTGCACTATAGACTAGAAAGAGGGTGCTTCTGTGAACTGTTTCAGCCCTTGAGCGGGAAGGAGAGAAGAAGAAATTGGTCTCTCGAACGTGAAAATGGAGGAAGTTCCGATAGTTCCCGATTCAATTTATATTTGTAAATAGAGTTGTAAATCTCTCTAGTGATGTGCTTTGAGAACAACCAAAGTGCCGACGGTGCTAAATCTGGGCTGTAAGACGGTTGTAGAACCACTGTGAATTAAAATTTGTCCATGACGTCCTGTGTTTGTGCACTGCACTGCGGTATTTCATCGTCGTGATGCAAAAGAAAGACGTTTCCTTCTGGTCTGATTCCGAGATGCGCTGCTTGGGTGATCGTAATGTTGCACAGTACCCGTTGGAATTCACTAGCAATCTTTTTGTTAGAAATTCCGTGTAGAGCTCACCACTTGAAGCGATTCTAGGGCCAGCTGATCCGGACCCCTTCTCGGGGCGGCAAATTTTAAGGGTGAAATTTAGATGGAATTTAATTATTTTTTTTTGTTATGAAGAATTTGTTATTTTTTCTGAAATATTACTGGGTGTGAATTCGGTATTGTATTTCACGTATCTTATTTTTCTAATTTTGTACTCAGTGTGTTTAATGATAGTCTTCTTTTGTGTTTAAACTTGAAGGGGAGCATATATTAAAGCATGAAATTTAATATGTTAACACATCTTTATTTGTAAATTTCTCCACATCCCGGAGTGAGGTCACAACGGACATTCCTTTTGCCCTTTCGATGTCTAGTGTGAGCTATCCAATCGAGGAAAAGGGTTAATATGAGGTTCTTATAGATAGAGAGCAATAGGAGATGTTTTATTTTAGTCCTGAGTGTAGTTACTATAAGTTAAAACAACGCTTGTGATCCCCACCGGCAGTGGAATATTTTTCTAAGAAATTGGTCTGCTGAATTTAATGATTGCTTCCCTTAAATTTCGCCCGCTTGATATAATAACAAATAATTACGTCTGTAACCCTCCGCGTACGGCTCTCGTGATTTGAGCGGGATATCAATTTCGACCCCGATTAAGGGTCACGTGAAAATCGCGGGGGAAGAATTTTTTCCCCTTATTTCAATACTGATCCCACTCTTTCCTCTTGGAGGTTTAAAAACATCATTTGATGCTTCTTTTTCCCTGCTAGATTAACGGTGATTAACGGTGATTATTAAGTCTGAGTTATCTAGACTGCGCTAGCAGTCTTCTGCCCTCTATCTGGAACTGCGATGTTCGTTGTGTTGGAACTTTGTTGGAGGGGTGGGCGTGACTTCGAGAGAGATCCAATGTGATTGGCTGAAACCAGTTTCTGTGGTGTGGCTTTGAGATAGAATGGAAGTGAGCTCTTGGAATTGATTGCATGATCTTGATATTTTAAAAAGAATTAAAAGTTAAATATGTAAGAGTAAATTAAATTTAAAATAAAAGTAATAAGGGAAAAATTTTAGGTTGATTATAATGAGTAAAAATTAAAATGATAAAGTTTAAACTTTATCCATAATTGCTTCTGCGAGAAGGCAGGTTTTTTCTTCATCTGAGTTAGCTTTTTTGAATTTAGTGAGTAGATCTAGGATTTTGGGATTTTTCTTGACTAAATTAGAAATTATTTGGAAGAGTTCTAATACTTGAGTTAAGTCTGAGGTGCTGTTACTATCTTGACTAAGGAATCCATGGGGGGAATCTTCTTTTTTGTCATCGATAGGAATCTGATTGGGGACTTCGCCGCTAATAACGTTAGCGAAGGAAATTCCCTCTTTAATCCATTTAGAGGCGAAATTTCGCTTTTTCTTGGGGTCTCCGAAAGGGGTTCCTTTTTTCGGCTGGGGGAATTTGGGGCATTTAGTGTAGCATGCCGAGTGACCGTAGTCTTGGCAGTTGATGCAGAATGGATTTTCCTGTCTTTCTTTAATTAGGCAGTTTCTCGTGGCATGGTTCTTTCCACATTTTAAGCACCTTGGTTGCATGTGACAGTTTGCGGCGGTATGATAAAAGTTATTACAGTTGAAGCATTGGGTTATTCCTCTAACGAGGTAACCCTCGACTCTCACTTGTAAATAACTTAGGTGAGTTAAGTCGAAAATTTTGCTATTGTGCGCATTTCTCGGGAGAATTATTAAGAAAAATGGGAGGGGTTTTTGGTTCTTTTAGAAGTAAGCTGAGTACAGCTTTCAATTTTGAAACCTACATCTGCTAGGTCGCTAGTAATATCATCGGTTTTAGAGGAGTTGGGGAGGCCTTTAATTACTGCTTTAATGGGCTTATCTTTTTAACATCAATGACGTAAAATTCAAAATCTATGTCAGTTTTTAAAAATTGAATGAGGGATCTGCGTTCCTCATGATCATTAGAGAACATTTTTACAACATCACCAACGATTCTGTTGCGGAGATTTGGGAATTTATTTATTATAAGTTTCATCTGATCACGGAAATTATCTTTTATTTTAAGCATTACTGGGTAGGGGGGTTTAGTCGGGGGAGTAATTGTTTCGGAAATTACATTTTCATTCGTAGGGGAGTGGATGCTCGACATCCTGTTCGAGATCGGAAAAATTATTTTTGTTTCTATCGGGTCCTGGGTAGAAATGGGGAGACGGGCCGAGCCGTCTTTTTCGGAAAAATAAATTCTCCGAGGATTCCTTAGTTCTATTTTTTCGCTTTTTATTTTGTTTTTTCTTCTTGACATTATGATTAGTTTTATCCAAAGTGGATTCACTAACGTTAGAATCCTCAACAATCGGGGGAATTTTATGCTCTTTGCAATCATCTCTTGTACATGGGGGAAGGGTTTTGAGCTCACTTACCAATTCGTCTTTTTCTTAGCCAAGTCGTAAGAAGTCATCTGGTAGAGTTCAAGAAAGGAGTTCTTGGTTGGTGTACGTGCACCTTCTGAGATAGAGCTATGCATGGCTGAGATGCTGTGAACAGTATCCCTGAGTTTTTCGCAGGCTGCGACTTTTGATTGTCGCGTCGGTGAGAAATCCATAAAATCGCTGATATCACTGATATCGCTCATGATTATAAAAAGGTCGTAGAGCTCACTGGTGCGTGGTCTCCGGGAAAAATCCCTGCTAGATGGCACTAGAGTGTTCAGGATTTTTTTTTTTTTGCTTTCTTGATTACCCTTTCCCACCCCCGTGTTTGAGAAGTTACATGCTTTTCGTTTGTCTTTCACGGGATAAATATTTATGAAACATACGTCCATAATATTGATGTTAGCAAAAAGAAAAAAATCTTTATTCTTAAAATCAATATAAATGAATTGTCATACGTAAAAATATTGATTTTTTTTTTTCATATTCATGTATATATTCTAACAAAGTAAAATTGATATTTTTATTTAGTTTTTTTCCAATTTATTACAAAATTCCTATTACAAAATTTCTATAACATTTTTCAAGAAAAAATGTTAAATTTATATTCATCTGAAAATAAAAATATCGCACATAAATTTTTTAAATTCTAAGCCGTATTATGTATTCTTTGAAAACTTAAAAGCTATTAAAATCCTTGCATTATTTTAAAACAACTGATGAAAATGTCAATTGTTACATTTGTAGATCAAATAAACATAAAAAAAAACTTCCCCGTATTTCAGGACCGGAAATCATAAAAAGTTACCCGTACGCGGAGGGTTAATTTCGAATTGTCTTGAATCTTTTAAGACAAAATAATATAAATATACTAGCCGCATGGCCCGGCGTTGCATGAGCTCTATCTCTACTTTTATAAATTTACCCTTTCCTTCACAAAATCAGCACTTCTAATACTCATTTTCAAAATGACTTCCACCGCTTAGCCCGGCGTTTATCGGGCTTTCTCTTTTCCTCATGACACCAGCATTTCTGTGTGTGTGTTTGTAAGCGCACAATGTGAGTGATTTCTAAAATTATGTCAAAAAATTTCCCTTTCCGAAATTTGTTCCATTCCACTTATTTTTGATTTAAGACAGGTTTCTTTCCCCTCTCTATAGCCCGAACACGTTTTTTTAGTGAAAAATTATTGTTCTATCTTCCCCTCTTTCTCGCAGATAAGATATAGGTTAAGTTTCGATGTATGACTTATGAAAAACAATATTGCGTTAGAATTAAAAAATTATTAATGTGAAGCAATAAAAATAAAACGATTCTGATGCTAAAAGTAAAACAAAAAACGTTCATCATTTTTTAATAGTTAATTTCTAAGAATCTAAAATAATAAAATAGATTTCAGATTTTCATGAATCAATTAATCGTTACATATAGTTAACTTAAAATGTCTCTAAAATGCATTTTGATCCAAAATAATAGACGATGTACTTTTTAATTAACAAAGAATTCCTTTATTAATGAAATAATAGAAATACTCCTTTTAAAAAACACATATATATATATATATATATATATATATATATATATTTATTTATTAAAATCAAATTTCTATAAGTAATTAATAAAAGAAAATTTACAGATAGCTATTGAGAAACGATTGCTTTTTTCTGAATGTTTGATTAAACATATAAATATATACGTTAGAAAAATAACAGTATGGGGAAAGCCTAGATATATGTATATTTATATACATGTACTGAAGAAAACATTAAAAAAAAACAGATTTGAGAGAGAGTTGATGGATTATTGGAGTACCTGCTTCCCGCAGGGAAGCTCAAACTCCTTTCATGATAAAACTGGGTGGTTACATGGGTTCAGCTTATCTCTTAGCCCTTTGCTGCATCATTATAAAAATTGGTGTGAGTAAATAAAATAAGAAGTTAAGAATTTAAAATGTGTGTGAGAATGAGAATTTAAGTGTGAGAGAAACAATTGAGTGTATTAAAATAAATGCCTGAGTGTAAAATTAAAATATGAGTGACCGTTAGAAGCGGTCTTATGAAAACATTGTCATATTTTATTTTAATTTTAAACTTCAAAAAATGCAACAAAAATAGTGCTTGAATATTTCTTGCAAAAAGGAGAGAAAAAACGAAAGTATTTTTGAAAAGTTGTAAAAAAAAAGTTTTTGATATTCACTTTCGCCAAATCTGGTGAATTTCAATATTTATATATAGGCGCACCTTCTTTTCTAGTGTAACCTTTCATCAAACGTAGAGGGCTGAGTAGAAAGAGTTTTCTTGCGACAAACAGTTTTCGCCACCTAACTCATAGCTATTGTAAAATTGTTTTTTTTTTAAGTTTTAATTTGTTTCCAGGCTTCATTTTTAGGTTATTGCTTTCAAAGTTCATATACCAATTGCAAACAACGGTAATTTTTAAACAAAAAACTTTAAAAAGAGTAATGCTTACATATTTGTCGCAAAAAAAGGAAAAAAAAAACGAAAAATATAATTTTTTTTATTTAAAAACCGTAATTTTTAAGATATTTTATCAATCTTTGTACAGATTACGTATAATACATCGTTCTACACACGGAAAAAAGTTTCCTGAGTTTATTTTTATTATTAAAGTAGTTATTAAGTATTTAAATAAAATTTTGAGTATTTTATGAAAAATCGTAAAAAAAAAAAAAAAAAAAAAAAAAAAACAGTTTTAGACATTAAATTTTTTAAAATGACTGATTCTAAAAGAAAAAAGCGTGAACTATTTTAGGGTAAAATATTTTTTCATTAACGCGAAAGAAAGGGCGAGCGGAGAGAACAACTTAGAATTTTATATTCAAAAAAAGGAACCGATTTCGAGTCATTTTAAAAAAATCGTAAAATAGACGAAATATAATTATTTTGTAAAATAAAGTATAGCATATCGTGGCGAAATAAATGATCTTTACGAATCTGTAATTATTTTTTGTGTGAGTTTCGTGAAAAAAATTAGATCGTGTTTTAAAAACGCCTGAAAAAAAAATTCCGAATTTTCCCCTGGCGGTGAGAAATGGTACTAATTGTTCGTTTTAAGGTTTTTAATTAATATCTTTTTAACTAATTGCGATATCGGACCGAATTCTGAATCTAAACCATTCTCGAATTTACTTGAACCCACACAAAAAATTTCATCGAAATCGGTCCAGCCGTTTAGGAGGAGTTTAGTGACATACACACGCACAGAAGATTTTTATATAGATAGATATACTAGCTGGTATACCCGTTCTTCGCACGGGTGAACTGAAAATTTAAACAACACAGATTGAAGGAAAAAGAAGTTTTTAATTAGTTGATTTTATGTGAATTGCAAATTAAACAAAAAAAGATTTTTGTATATCTCAGCTAAACAAAAAAGAAAAAAAAACATATTTGTTAAATTTTAGTATGTAGATCTAATAGCGGATAAAAAGGATTTTTTTATTAATAATTCCTCGTAACACTCTTGAGGGTCGATTTTTCAAAATACCTCCCTAAGCTGATCTCTGCTCAGCAAAAGTAACACATCGTTAAAAGTTTTGCGTAATGAATGCTTAAAGTAGTGTAAATAATTTATATCTGAAAGTGTAATACATTAATATTACTTTCTGTTGTATTTATTTTATTTTAAAATTGTAACTTTCGCAAGCAACGCCGTTTCTTAAATTATAATGGCGATTTAATGAAAACATAGCGAAATGTTAACGATAGAGTCAAGTTGGCAAATGCCTGGCTACTTTCGAAGCTCGAGCTTTATTAGAGCTTTGTAAAAGCCGCCGTGTAGGGGAGAAATGCACTTTAATACTTTATCCAACCGCATTATGATTTACTGCAGTATTTTTCATACAATATTTTTGTTGGATCACTACATTTACAAATTAAGGGATATACTTAAACAAAATACTCCACTTTGGAAAATTTAATCCGGTAGAGCTAATAAATTAATTAAAGATATTCCACTGTAAAATTAATTATATACACCGTTCACTTAAAATAAGTAGTCAAATCATTTTCCAAGGTCTTCACTAACATACAAAAACATAAGACACTTAAATTTTGGCATAAACTATTTTTTCGGGACAAAAATAATAATCTTTGCAATCCGCTGAAAAGGCAATATCTGCTACAAAACTATTCGGCTTCCCCGCTAAAATACTCATCATAGAACCCGTGCTGCCATATATCTTGGAAGAGTGGATTTCAACGAATATTCCTGCTAAGTATTGGTAGAATATTCTTTCTAAGTTGGTGTGGTGTGGTAGTTAGGATAAGGGGGTGCCAGCTCAGTTGTCGTCCCCGTCACTTGACCATGGTTCAAAATTACGTGGTCCGTTGCCAAAAGCCCTCGTGCAGCTGAACAGTGCGACGTTAATATTCACTCACTCCAAAAAATAGAGTGCAGTAGTTATAATTATTTTTATACTTAAAAATGCAATATCTGCCTGTTAAATTAAAATTATAGCGTTGTAATTAACTGTGTAATACATTAATATTACTTTTTGTTGTATTTATTTTATGTTAAAATCTTGCCACCACTTCTCCCTTCGAAATCTAGTTTTATTATGAAATAAAAATAGGGATGACACTGATGAACGGAATAAATTAAAAGCGAAAGTGCACTGAGGTATGGTGTAGACAAAACAGAAGGGATAAAAAAAGATAGACGAATGCTGTCACGGGCTTTTGCAAATGGCAGAATTTTTTCCTACTTTCTTGACAATTGTGGTTATATTTTGAAGACTTCTCACAATATCTTTGTAAATTTTAGCCTATGTGTTATTCTGATGTATAAGCTATATTGCTGTACAGTTTCATTAAAATCCATTCAGTTGTTTTTGCGTGAAAGACCCACAAAGATACTCACAAACTTTCACATTTATAATATATATTAGATATATAGAGAATGAGGCTGCATTTTCCATTTTTGTCCGGGGCGGCAAAACTGTTAGAGCCAGCACTGCCACTTGCATCCCGAAAGATGGTGAGTATGATTTTGTTGATGCATTACATTTTTGAATTTCTTGACAGACACTCGGAGAACCAAGATGCCAATGTTCGGGCAGCCGTGCGCAAATGGATTCGAAGACAACCAGAATCTTCCTTTATAGACGGAATGAAGAAATGGATAGAACGGTTGAACAAATGTGTAGCTGTTAGTGGTGACTATGATGAGAAAAGAGTTTATAATGTGTACCAGTAAAAAATTTCTTTCATTCTGTTATTAACTTGTCAGAAACTTATATACAATTGGAGACCTTACTTATCTATCACTCCTCGTATTAATGAATTGGAGACAATGACTGAAACCATTTCTTGTTCATTGTGCCGATACATAGCAGAAATGCTGAAAGTGACCAAACAATTCTGAAGGAATTACATCAAAGATGAATGTTACTTCCCTCCTGTGCAGAGGGCGCTAGTAGCATGGTTTGCTTACATTTAACGCAGTATTCCTGTAATGCATGCAGAGAGCGGACGTAACTACCGTTGCTAAATAAACAATCATTTTCAAAGTATACACAGTCCCTACTCTTTGCTTGAGACTTCAAGTTATACATAACTCAAAGTCTGTTCATAAACTAAACATACATTTGTAGAACTACCACACCATTTGTGGTTAAAATCAGATCTATCATCCACACCCAAGGAAAGAGATGGTAATTAATTTGTAGAAAACTGTACGCGTATAAATCCTGTTTTTAGTGAAGAATATTCGTAACGCATATCTTTATTTTACAATTCGGTGAGTTCCTCGCCTGTCTATCATTGTGCCTGCTCAACGAATACTTCACTTAGTATATTGGAAGGATCTCGTTATCATTAATTCATTTCTACTAACAAGACCAAACAGCTCTCGCAAGTTAACGCCATATGACTTTCAGTTAAGTCGATCTTTGAGATGAAAACTACCAAGACAAATCGATTAGATTCCTAACATTAAAGAATGTCATCCGCCAGCATGTTTGTTATTCCGCAAGAAATATAACTTAAATTAAAATTCGAACAAAATATTAGTTGGCAGAGACTTAGAACAACTGTTTTATTCAAGCGTTCTACTTGCGATTTCTATCACACTATGCATCTACGCCACTAGCGACAAAATTTTATTTGTTATTTTGAGCGATAGAAGACAGTTTTTGTACAACATTGAACAGCCATCATTAACCATGCAATAATTTATTTCATTTCACTGCTATTATTGGTGTTTTTTCACTCCAGATTAAGTATATAACAAAAAGTTTTTTATGTGTAATGCGGCATGACTTTCTAATTTAATAAATACGAATTTTAAAAACAGTTCAGTTTCGAAAATCGAAAATTATTTCTGGTACTGGTATCTAATGGACATGTTCTAGAAAAGTAAAAAATTGCATTATAATAATTGCAAAAATATTAATCTGAATAAAAGCTGATGTTTACATTCTGATAGTTGCTTTCGTAGATGTTTTTGCGCATGAGGAGGTAGACGTGGATCTATTTCATTTCTCTGGATTACTCTGAGTAAGATTGAAAATAAATCCCACTGCATTTTTAGTTTGTAAGAAGTGTGAACGGCCCCACTACACTTTAATAATTTCTCGAATTGTATTATGTCTCACTCATAATCTCGAAGAAGGCTGAAAGAATTTTTAATGAGCGAGAGCAATGTGTAATAGTTTTTCTCCAAGTTAAAAATTCATAACGTGGGGGAAATAGTCATAAGTTTGATAAGCGGACTTTTTTTTTTTTGGCTTTGTCGGGCGTGTCTGCGCCAGATTCCGGCTAACCTGATTCTCCTTGTTTTTCAATCGGGTTCCGCGGGCTTTTCGTTTCATGGTGATTTTCCAATCAGAGCGGTGATTTCGTTTTACGGAGGGTTTTCAATCGGAGCAATTTTTGCTCAAAGAACTGTCTAGAGCATTATTAGTCACTATATGTGCTTCTTTCTAACAAACTTTTTTTCCTCTTGAATTTTCGATTGTTAAGACAGTTATTTCGGGACAAGAATCCAATGCGATATTTCCTATTACTTCTTAATATTTAAAAATCTTATTTATTAATAATAACTGTATCAACTGGAATGAAATGGGTTAAGAAAGAAGAAAGTATGTGAAATTTAAATACATGAAGTTATTTTTAACGCCTGCTTTCTCCACTTGTCAAATTCCGAACGTTTCTATAGACAATTGTAGAAGTTACCTTCGATGTTAGCATCACCATTCGCTGACGAAAATTATTTTAATAATAAATAGAGCAATTAACTAAAACAATTTTTTTAAATTTTATGTAGACGGACAAATCACACAATCCTGAATACTTTGTAAACATATCTGCTGCTTGTCCCATCCTACAGAGCAGCGGTCGCCAAACTTTTTGACCTCACGGACCATTAAATTCATAATTTAAATCCCACGGACCACTAATAGGATTTTGTGAATGTTAAATATTTTTATTAAAAAAAATTCTGGTTTAAGAACGCAATCAATGCATTGTAAAACATAATTTAACGTGATAAGTGAATATATTAGGTATTTTTCTATGGACCACCACTTGGGCAAGTGGCATGTAAGTTACGGAGTTCCTGTCCCTAAATAAGAGATGTACCTCCTCATCAGAATTGATAAATTTAGAGCCTAATTAATGGGCTGACATAAAATAAAAGAGAAAAAATATATATAAAATAAAGAGATAATTTAGATGGGCAGAACAAATCTGCTAAAAAAAAAGATCGTTGATGAACTAGCTGGAGTGCCTAGGCCTGTCGGCCTCTAACCTCCTATCAGGTAATTTTCGAGATGCCTTTGAAGAGTTATACCTTTGCCCAGTGTTAGGAAGAAATCAGTTTATTGAAAAATAAGTGCTGTCTGTAGCTTTAGAATATATAAATTACTTGGATGTGAGATTATGAAAACTATTAAAAATTTAACTTTAAAAAACTTAGAAAAAATCATTGAAAAATGCAAGAAAAGTGGGCGGAGTTATCGTAGTCAATCCGAGTGCCGCAAAAACTGTCGATCAGAAAGCGCGGGAAAATGGTCTTTGTTTTTAGTCCAAGTAGGTAAATATAAGAGGAGATGATCTGATTGGCCGAGCTAAAAGTTCGGCTAATGGGGTATAGGGGGAATAACCAATCAGGAGTCTGTATTTAAATCCCCATGAACACATAACAGTAAAAACTTCTCCCTCTGTTCATATAATCACAGTTATCAACCAATAAGGACACTCTCTCTCAGGCAGGCCCACCCACACCAGGCCACATCAACAATCTCGATATGGGATAGAGGGACGCTTCACGTCCCATTTCCCAGTGACAACCAGCGTCGGAATAATCATAGTTGTTTTTGGTCAGTTCTTAGTCATAATTTTCACTACCAATAATTAGATCTTTGATTGTGGCCATGGTGATCGTCTTATCGAATTTTAAATTTAATTCCGTGGCTAAGACAAATAAATCTTCGCGTCGACCTTTGTCAAGATACGCCATTTTAAAATTTAAATTTAAGTTTAGATAGTAACCAAAGGAATAAGCAAAATTGTCACGCGTTCAAACAAAAACAATGATGTTGCTATTGGCAATTCTCGTTTGCATTTACAAAAATTCTCAAGTTAAAATGATATTGCATCAAAATATACTAAATATACATTGAAATATTCAAATTCTATTCATTTAGAAATATTTGAAACCAGTAACGTGTAAAGACAACAGTGGGAGCTAAAATGCGTAATGCTTAATTTAAAGTAGTCAAATCATTAATTTTAACTAAAAACAAAACCCTTTTTTTATTATTTTTTTAAACCATTTGATATATAAGTTATCTCATTTCGTTATAATAAATGCAAAAAGAATTTCAAAGAAAAGATAAATTAATATAAATCTTGTTTAGGAACTGTGATTAAATATATTGCGATATGAAACAGAATTTAGGAATATAAAGTTCTTTGCTGAAAAAAGCAAACAATTAGAAGTTAGTCAATTAAGAAAAATCTCATATATATTTTTTATTACACCAACAAAAATAAAATCTTTTTAGGATCTCTTCAGCACATTCTAAGGATAAACACATGTTTTAATAGAAAGCATAATAATTCTCTGTCAAAAATGAACTCAAAATACTTATATTTTAAATGATAAAATACACCATTAAAAATAAGATCATGTTTTATGTTTAATCAATAAAATCTGAAAACCGTAGCATATTTCTTTCAAAATATATTTCTCGCATACTCATAATACGTGATCTTATTTTTAATGGTGTATTTTCTTGACATCGGCTTTGCAGCAAACTTGGCTCACACTGATGTTTTCACTATAAATGCCCATAGCAGTGATCACAATCCAGTTATTTTTTACTTCATAACAAATAACATTTTAACACCGTTACTTAGAACTCTTAAATCTACTAACTGGATTAAGTTTCAAGAGATAATTTATCACAACGTTCCTGGAAATCCCCCAAATAGATAAGTTGGATACTACCGTTCAAAATTTTACCGACGTAATTACGAATGCTATTTCTGCTTCCTCGACTACTAGGGTAATTAACACACCTCACCTCCGCCTTCCTGAAAACATACGAGAGCTTATCAGAGCTAAAAATAGATTCAGAAAACTCTGGAACACCACCAGATATCAACCACACAAACGCAAAGTTAACGCTCTCATTAGACAGATCAGGAAAGAAATCGAAGCACATAAAAACAGGACCTGGAAAGATCTTCTCTCAAGATTAAATCTTCAAGATAATTCTTTGTACAATTTACAAAGCAAAATCACTAAAAGAGCTACGGTCATTTTCCCTCCCCATGGTCCAGGAGGGATGGTTTATTCTGATTTCGAAAAAGCGGAGGCTTTCAAAGACACACTTGAAGTCACTTTTCAGGAAAATGTTGAACCCTACTGTGACGATAAGATCGCAGAAGTCGAAAATGTAGTTTGTAACTACTTCGACAACTTCACCACACTCACACCTCCCCTCACTTCCCCTATTGAAGTCCGAGGCATTATTAAAAGATTGCAGAACCGTAAAGCTGCGGGTCCCGACCACATACCAAATATTGCGCTTAAATATTTAACTTTAAATGCTATTACACATTTAACAAAAATCTACAATCAATGCCTCATTAAAAATCACTTTCCGACACAGTGGAAGCAAGCAAACATGATTATGTTGCCAAAGCCAAGTCAGGGCCATAAATTTAGTCAAAATTATAGGCCGATTTCTTTATTAAGTACCACTGCTAAGGTTTCCGAAAGAATAATCTTAAAAAGAATTCAAACGCACTGCAAAGCCATAGATTGCATTCCCCCGGAACAATGCGGGTTCCGGGAGGGCCATTCAACGCTACACCAACTTATACGAATATTATAAATGAAGGTTTCGCTAACAAATTCTACACTGTAGGTGTTTTCTTAGATGTTAAGAGAGCATTTGACAAGATGTGGCATGATGGCCTCACCTACAAACTCATTAAACTCAAATTCCCTAGATATTTAATTCAAATTGTACACAATTATTTACACAACAGGACCTTCAGGGTTCGTGTAGATAACACTTTTTCTACTAATGGACTTATTCAAAGGGGAACCCCCCAGGGTAGTTCCCTGTCCCCCAGTTTATACAACATTTACACACACAACTTCCCAGAACACCCCACCGTCAGTACTTGCCTGTTCGCGGATGATTCCGCCATGCTTACGCAAGGTACCCAGCTCAAATACACACTTAAAAACATGCAAAACTTCCTTGACAGGTTACAAGATTAGCTCACACAATGGAGAATTACAATTAACGTTGACAAGTCTCAAGCAATCACATTCAGGAAATGGGGAGTCATCGACGCCCCTTTTCAACTCACTCTTTTTGAAGACAACATACAGTAGGTCTCGGTAGTTCGTTACTTGAGTCTACACATGGATAGCCGCTTAACTTACAAAAAGCATATCGACTATCTCTCAGAAAAATTCTAGGGGAGAATTCATTTAGCTATCTCCCTTGTTGGGAGAAATTCTCCACTATCCCTTGAAAACAAAGTCATTTTATACAAGCAAGTTCTGCCCCCAATTATAACGTGTGCTTCTCCTGTCTGGGGAGCAGCGACTGCCACCCACATGAAAAAAATCCAAGTTATACAAAATAAAATACTTCAACTCATCACTAATGCACCTTGTTACGTTAGAAATGATGTTATTCACTACGACCTACACATGGAGCCGATTTCAAGATACATCACTAAGTTAGCTAGGAATGTTTTCAGATCAATCGAAAATCATGACAATCCAATTATTCGAGCACAAACAATGTTCACTTATCCACATCCTAAATTGAAATGCGCCTATGCACAGCAAAATGGCAGATCCCGCTCAAACCACCTTAATTCAACAAATAAACATTAATTTCAAACATCTACAACACCAAATGCTCTACTGCAAATCGAAACAGGGTCAGTTCTGACTGTCACCTCCCCCTTCATGTTCACGTTTGGCGATGGATTCCTTCCTGGTCCTTCCTTCATTCAAGCCACTTCGTCACCAACCTGTTTCTGGGTTGTTGCCCAGCTCGTTCGGTGTGCGTCGCAGGCGTCTCGTTCATGCCCTTTCCTTCTGAGGGGTTGTTGATTTTTTATTAAATTCATTATGGATTTCCTTTTCTTCTCACACTAAGTATAAACCCCTTCGGCGTTGGCACCTGAAAATTCTAATTTCTGTTCTGTTCCACGGCTGTTTTCCAGGGGTCTGGGAAGTAGTTATTTTTAAAAAGCTGTTTTATTAGCAAGGTAATAAATAATAGGAATTTAAGGGGAAGATTTTTAATCATATGATTATAAATTTGATCAAGTCCGGTGGATTTCTTAGGCTTGATTCTCTGTACGTAAGTTAAGACTTCCGTTGGCGTGGTCGGTTCAATTTCTTGAACGTGGGGAGTAGCTAGGAAGTTTTCAACTTCCGCGTGTATGCGTTGATCGAAATCTTCTCGACCAGCGACGTGGTTGGGTTCGAATTGCTCTTGCAAACTGTCTGCGATAACCTCCGCCTTTTCAATAGGGGTTATCGCGGTACTGCCTAAAGCCCCTTGCAAGGGGGAATGACGCGAAAAGGCTTACGTAAGAGGGAGGATTTCCTCCAAAGTGTGTTGTCAACGGGCGATAACGCCTCAATGTGTTTTTCCCACTGGGTGCGGGAATGTGATTGAATATCCTTTGCTATCTCACGACTGAGGGTACAGAATTCAGAATAAATACTAGGGCACCTAGTTCTTTGCCAAAATTTCCGTAACCTGTTGCGTTGATGAATTTTTGATTTAATTTCAGGGGAGAGGATTTTGGGAGAGTTTTTAAATTTTGGTTTTGAAGCCTCAACGAAAGCTTCGGAGGATTTTTGGTTGAGTTCGTTAATAGCTAACTCAATATTTTCATTGCTGGTGAGATCAGTAGTGGAGATGGGTTTTTTATTTAGAGCAAATTTAAAATTATATCAATTAGTTGAAAGCTGCTCTGGATTTTTAATAATCGAAGTATTTAAATTTATTTCGAGAATTACGAGGTAGTAATCAGAGCTGAGATCGCTAAGAACTCTGATACTATGGTTGAAGGGAATGTTTTTGAACACAGCCAAGTCGATAATGCTTCCAAACCGCTGGCGTGGTTGGAGTGGCAGTCTGCGGTGCGACTAGTTTCGCTCCCCTAAGGTTGTGGACTAGGTTGCACAGCGAGACTCCGTATCGAGTTGATTTGGCGTTGTGCCAATTCACATGTGAGCGGCGTTAAAATCACCAGCAATGATGCAATTACTGCCAGAATTTAAAAAAATTTTTAAATCCTCTGATGGGAAATTTTGACGTACTTTAATTCTAACGTACGCCGACACAATATTAATGGGAGGAGAATTTTTGATTTTAATTTGCACAGCAGTGGCGTCAATTCCTTGCATTGCAGGAAGAGGAACCCTGTTGTGCACGATCTCGTTTTTACAATAAATGGCCGTGACGCCTCGCGTTACGGTATGGGGGAATTCTATTCTATCGTCTTTAACTAGACGATAGTTTGTGATCTGGGGGTCGATACCCGGCTCGAGCCACATCTACTGGACCAAAAACAAATCAAGGTTTTGTTCTAGTACAAAAGCACACTTCGTGGATTTTGTTACGCAAAGAATTTGCGTTCCAAAATCCAATCTTTAAAGAATTTTTCACGTGAGCTGGGAAAGTTAGGCCTGGGAGTGTCGAAGCCTACAATAGGCTTCGAAAATTATATATGTTTTATCCACGTCCGCAGATGCCGTGCGGAGCGCAGAAAGGGAGTTTTTGAATGCCCTGCAGAAGACTTGCTTATCAATGAAAGGAGTGTCCTCGATGATCATGAGCAAGTCCTTTAAGAGACCGGCATTTATGCTGGCATCTTTACTAGGGGCCGGTGTAATGGTGGGCTGAGAAGTAGAGGGGGGGGACTAACATGCACCCTGGGTATTAGGTTTTGGAATACTTTAGATTAGTCCAAATTAGGCGAGACTTTTCTCGCCTTGGAGATATCAGGTCGTACTGCCTGGGGTGTTGACTTTTTATTATTATTATTTTGGTGGTTTTTTGGCTTAGGGCCATTTTTATTTTTCTGTTTGGAATTATTTGGGTGTTTGGGACAGCGGCTCCAGTTGGCCGCATGTTCACCCGAACAATTGGCGCACTTCATCGGTGCGTTGAATTCGAAAGTGCAGTCTTTGGCCAAATGGGGCCCTGCACATCTCACTCAGCGTTGCGGAAGGTGGCACACCTCCGAAGTGTGGAACCACCCTTGACAACGCCAACACTGGTTGATCTTGTTCCCTCTGTCGAACGGCTTCACTTCGACCCGGGTTCCGAATAACTTCGTGAAGTCGAAGATTTTAGGAGCATCCACGCTGTTTTCAATTTGCAAATAGAACAAAGTCATAGGGGCCTTTGTTCTGTAATTTTTCATTTGCGGAATTTTCGCAACTTTGAATCCTTTGGCTTCGATTTCAGTTTTGATGTCTTCCGGCTCCGTGTTGGAGAGAAGACCACGGATCACCACCTTGACCGGCCGATCCTGTTTGAGCATGAAGCTCTTAAATTCAACCCCTGACTGTTCGAGCCAGCGACTGAGGTCTCTGTGTTCGACTTCGTCACCCACAGTAACCTTCAGAAAACGGCCCGACATCTGGGATTGAAAGAAGGGGGCAATCAATTTGGCAAGAGCCACCAATTGCCTCCAATCTCCCTTGGGGGAGACGAAAACGGCGGGATGCGGGGCTTTTTAATTACCTCTGGCACCACGACCTGATTTTGCAACGTTGGTTGCGAAAGTTCCATTTCCTCTTCGAAACCTTCCAAACGCGTGTCTTCAACAGAAGGCGCGGAAGAAGGGGATGGGGAGGGTGGAGGGGACGAGCGGGGAGAGCGAACTGTTCTAACAAGCTGCTTGGGGGAGAGCGAAACCGTCGGCATCGACGCTTCGCTTCACCGCTTTTCTGCCCTTTCGAGAGAGGCGGGGGAAGAGGAGGCGGAGAAACTACTGCCGGCTTTTTTGCCTCTTGGTTCTTCAGCGGGAGAGGTTCCACAGACTTGTTTTTCACTCAAAAACAATCTTGTCGAGCTCCTTTCCCGTAGCAGCGATCTTGAAGAGGGGACGTTTAACTTAATCAATAAAGCTTCAACAGTCTCACCTGCTTTCTTGACCTCTTGATGGTACGTCTGGACGTCAGGGTCACTGGGTTTGGCATTTGTAAGTTTACGGGCCCAAGCTGCGTAAATGTTCCTGGCGTTAAATGCTTCTCTAAAAACATCGGAGAATTCGGCGATATAGTCGTCGCCGACATTGGCTTGTGATGGCGATGCTCCCAAGCCCGTGGAAGAAGTTGATGGGGGTGCGGAAATATCGGTCTTATCGGACCAGTTCGCGTTGGAGGTCATGATAACATGGCGTCCGAATCGGGAATGTCTCTCTTTGGAAGAAATTCCAGCACTTGCCTATTGATGCCCTGCGCCCTCTATGGGAACTGGAAGAAATATATTGCTATCTCCAAAGTAAATATATTTATGACACAAATTCGTCTTTAAATTACTTTTATTATTATTTTTATGACATCTTTATTCTCTTTGTACTCTTCAAGATAGCACTATAAACTAGACATACAGTTTGTTGCAAATATATGAGAAAAGTGTAATTTACATTGGGTCCTATCCTGTTGAAGCTATAACAAAGAAAAAATATTGGTATCAAAACCTACTATTTTTAAAATATAGTAAAGATCGATTTATATATTGTTGTGTTTCCATTGTCTTAAATTTCAAACTATTAGTCACACTTATGTGAAAAGTCTTCAAAGTTATGATTTAATTTTACTAATAAAAAGTTAAGAATAACTCCTTCCCCGTTTTTAGCAAACCTCCTTTATTTTCATTCGTAATAATTGTCTGATTTATGTTTCGATTTGGAAATATAGCATCTTCCTAGGTTTCCTTTATTTGTGTAAAATTATTTGGTACTTAACCCTTAACTTAACAATTTTTTTAAATTTCTATGAAAAAATTATATCAGCTAGTTCTCAAGTAATAATAAAAGGGGAAAATACGAAGAAAAAAATTAAGCAGTTTTAAATTGAATTTTAGTCATTTTTTTTTTTTAGTCAATAAGAAGTAGTAGCGAAAATCGGAATGCAAGTCTGTATCAAAACAAGGTAATTCTGTACTTATTGATGGCATAATTATGTATTGTAAATAGTCATCGCCGACATTGGTCGAGAAGGCGAAGCTCCCAAGCCCGTGGAAGTAGTTGATGGGGGTGCGGAAACATCTATCCTTTCGGACCAGCTCTCAATAGACGTCATGCTAGCACGTCATGCTGAAACGAGAATCGCCTGAGGTGTGCTTCGTCGAGTCGATAATGAGGTTGATTCATGTGACGCCAGGATCACGTGATGAGGAGAGCACGTGAATATGTTTTGGTTTGTTTCCCGCTTAACTCTAACCTAACACTTCTTTTGTGTACTATTTTACTCTTGCTCTTTTACATTATAACTCGATTACAGTAAAATATCAAATAATTGTTCAGGAAAAAAATCTTTTTTTAATATCCCGGTAAAAAAATTCGAGTGTTTAGTTAACGTGATGAAGCGTAAGGATTTTAAACCATCTCCTCACTTATTATGCTCTAACCACTTTGAATAATATTGTTATCAATACCAAACATTTTTAGAAATCGTCGCCACCTCCATTCCTATAGTATTTTTGTGTTCATAAAAGCAAGTTCTGCTAAAAGGAATTTAGATATATATCTACAGGAATGTAAATATTTCTTGTTTATTTTAAATTAAATTATATAGAGACCATACATAAAAAGATAAAATATATTTAGTTAACTTAAAATTGAATTATTTTACTAATCTTCAGAGTAATTAATAGATATTTCTGCATTAAATTATCTAAAATAAAAACACAAGAATCTGATATGTAATCCTACATGTCATATATTAAAACAAGTTTTTGTCTCTCTCTCTATATATAATGTATTATACAGGTGAAGATTGGCTGACCGCTAAACTTGTTTAAACGTGCAATCCTGGTTCCTAAGGCCAGGAGTTTGTCTTTATACTATGTGCCTTCTTCCTAATTTTAGTTATCTTAGGTATATAACTATATGTTTTTTTAATATTTTTGTTTATATATTTGTGTATATGTATATATATGTATAAATTTATATTTATGTATATATGTATATAATTATATATTGAAAATATTTTTATATTGGATTATAATGTATTATATATAGAGAGAGACAAATATGTATATATATAATGTATTATATATATATATATATATATATATATATATATATATATATATATATATACACAAATATGTATTACTATATAATTTTATTCTTTTGGGAAACAAATTTCGAAAAGCATTCACTACAGAAATGAAAAAATATCTTAATTTACTACAGGTTCATTATTGTTTATAATTGAAGATAAATTAAAAACCATTTTCAAATATTAGAAATGCAAATTACCATTTACCTTTTGTAAAGTTATAAGTAAAAAAAATTTATATATGCAACATTTTTAAAGCCTTTATTCGCAGCACCATTTTAGTAAAAAGATATTATTTATCGAGAATTTCATTCTGAATATGGTAAAAATTGACATTGAAATTTTTTATTAAATTGTGTATATTATTTAAGATAAATTTGTGTGTATATACATTGAATATAAAAGTCCTGTTCCCTCCTGCATGATCAAAATAATGTCATTTTTGAATTCATAATTCTTTTATACAAAAAAATAAAAATTCTAAAATATTTGTGTTGTGTATCTATTTATTATGTAGTATAGGGATTTCTTAACACATCTGTTTTTCAGAATTTGACGGGTATAATTTTTTTTTACTATGGATAACATTTATTGGTATTTGCACAAGCGTTATTAAAATGTAAAATTCATTAATTTTTTGATGATGTTTCCCATATAGACTATACACATATTATTGAAGTATAACACAGTTTATTGAAGAAATCTATGCAACCCCAGCTGAAATAAATGTATTAAGCATAAGAATACTCTGGATTTTAATTTTTACATAAGTATAAAATTCTAAAAGGTTCATCTGTATTGATACTATCCTGCTTATAAATTTAAGTCCTGAATAAATTTGTTGTATTAAGTTATTTACAAAATTGACCCAAGAAGTGTACTTAGATCAGCTGTATGATATTTATCAGTAATTAAAATCATGAAACCAAATATGATTTTACAAATAGATATTTGATTCTGTAGGATATTTACTTTCTAAAAGCAATAGAAATATTCGAAATTTTAATATAACCTTATCAATTCTCTCTTTACCCTTAAAGGAATAACTTGACAAATTGCTGATCGCAATAATCTACATTAACGCAAAATTCAGTAAAAAAAAAAGGTAATTTCAAAATTATTTTTAATGGGTTAATTGTCTAAAATCACTGATATTTTTATGTGACTTGTATTGAGAGGGCAAATTTGGAGCACTTGTATATTATAATATAGACTCTCTAATTTCATAAAATCATAAAACCGCCAAATGCTACACTATACAACCAATAGTGGAAACTGTTCATGATCATGTTTGAACACAGTATAATTATAGTGATATAATTTTTTTTTAAAATTCGGATGTATTTCTGATTGGCGAAATTAGTAGGCAGTTTAATAAGTATGCTACAAATTTTGGAATGATATCAGTTCTGATTTAGCATTTCTTAGAGAAACTTTAAAGTGTAACACACGGTTTAATTCGATGACCGAAATGTAGATGGCGGTACTTGTAACGGAAATGTTACCAAACGAAGCCCTGTATTACCACCAGAGACAGTTGGGAAATGAATGAGTAAACGTAACTCGTCTCGCTGTCCAGTTCTGGACTATGTAATACATTTAATTTCCCCTTATTTCCTCTAAATGTTTAACCTGTATTGTGTCTAAATGTCTGTCCATTGTAACTGTGTTATTTTATGTCATTAAAATATTTTAATTACCCCGAGATTCTGTCAAATACTTTGGTTTACCCAGTAATGGCGTAAGAGAACTGTTACAGTAGTAATTAATTTTATATTTGAAGTTAATATATTTTCAAACATGAAATTTCAGAGCAAGAATTCTGAATCTATTTTCTTAATGTTGTTTCATTTTCTATTTTTTTAGTATTTATAAATATAATTATGTATAAAAGGATACCTTAGATGCATAATCAGTGATAACAAAATAACATGTCAATACATTAATCCAAATAAGTTTAAATTTGGATGAAGTATATTTAACACTATACATACAATAACTGGTAGAAATAGGTATGCGTTAAGTGTTGGTATGTTCAGTGTAAAAAAATCAAATATTCCCATTAAAACGGAGGATAATGCTTCGTATATTTTAAAGGAACAGATTGTAGGAATTTTGTAATTAGTGTGAAATTCAAAAAAAAAAAAAAAAAAAAAAACGAAAATCCTTTGTCAATTTTATTTTGATGTAGTATATGCAATGTAAAGATTTATTAATAAAAATAAAAATTAATGTAAGGAAAATTAGTGTGGTTTAAAAATAAATATAATAAGCTTTAGTATTTAATATGTAATTTTACAGGTATGATAAACAAATGTTATACAAAGGTTTATTGTACTTGAAATTGTATTGGACATGAAAAAAATTGTATCGAGATATTTTACAAAAAATAGTTACATTGCCATTTTATATGTATATTTGTTTTTTTTATTCGAAACTTCTTTCTATAAGTTGCATGATTTAAGTATTCTAATTTGTTTTATGTTAATTCAGAAAGTTGATTGTATAGATGTAAGATCTGAAATTTTAAAATTCTTAGGTTTTTCATTTAATCTGGTTAGTTAGTCAGTTAGATCCTCTATTTGTCCTCATAGTATAGTGTTAAATTCATAGAGTCTACTTTATTTACGTATTCATGTAATGTTAAAATTAAATGTCAATAAATAATGTACATTAAAATGAGTATAATTATTGAATAAAACTGTCCTATAAAAATTTTCTGCTTCATAAAACGAGAAATTTTCATGAAAACAATTTAATTTGTTCTACTTTAAAATAATTTTATTAAAAAGCCTATTTCTTTAAGCATGTTTCTTAATTTATTTTTAAAAAGTCAAATTCATTTATTTCTGAATGTTGTAGACAGGTGTTTCTTAAAAAATTCAAACCTTTTGAAGGGTGATAATTACAAAGGAAGTCAAACTATAAAATATATCAAATGTTTGTTTATAATGAGATTATTTCAGATATCCCAAACCTTTAAATGATGTTAAAAACAATTTCATTTCCATCATAGAAGAATTCCCTAATTATTAATCAAAAACTTTCATTATTAACCAACTATTATTTTATTTACTCTGCTCTCAAAAAGTTTAAATCTCTTGTTAAACATTAGAAATAGGTGTGAAAATTTTTAAATAAACAAAATAACATCCATGTCATTGACAAATCTTATTATAAATTCATTCCCAAAATTATATTTACTTGCATTTCCTGTTTCTGAATGTTCCATACTCTTCCATGATAAATTATAGAGATAGTATTTCTAAAAACATTAAATATTTGTAGGGATTATTACTAAGGGAATTTACTAAGGGAATCGGAGAATGAAAGGTATAAACATTAACATTTCAAAATGGAACCATTTCATATCTGCATGTTTCTAATAAATTACACTCTTTTATGAATTTGTGAGGAGTGATACACTATATGTACCAGTAAGTAATTGTACACATATGAGAAGTTTTTCCAAATTCAATGGTCTCAATTCTATACTGTAAATCATTTTCGTGCGTAAATAAACATAATAATGGACATGAAAAGAAAGGACTTATTATTAGGATGCTAAAAAATAATCTAGAACTATTGATAAATATGTAAACTAACACGGCAAGAAGGTACCGGCTTCGCACACTAACACCTAATGACAAATATATTAAACTAAAACAAAAATTATGCTAAAAAATTACGAAAAATACTTCATACTTAATTTTTAAACAAGGATAATGCAAAAATATAATAAAAATAAATAAAATTTCAGAAATAAGCTTCACACATAAGAAGTAAAACATATCAAGCATACAAATTTTACACACTGATTCAAAACGTGGGGAAATGTTGCTATCCTCACCAAGTGATTTCGACTAGGCGTCTCAATGTCTGTGAATCAACCTGTCAAGCAGATTACAGGGAAGTAGACCGGGAAGCAGATAAGGTGGCTCACCCCCTGACGGGGGAAGGGAGGAGAAGGATCGTCGTCACTGGTATGAAGGAGGGAGGTGGAAACTGGGGATTCTTCTTATCAACGCTTGACCGGAAAATGAAAATTAGATGCGTCGGGTACCAGCGAGATAAAAAAATTATACCCAGAATCAAAGAAAAAGGGTGAAAAGAAATGCGATATCGGAATTCACCTCCCCTCAGGGTCGAGGCTAGTGGAAACGAGGATGGAGGCAACGAGAATGAAACAGAAGTGACGTCACGAGGGCGAGAGGGGAAGGGCGCAGGAAGGGGGCGAAAAGCCCAAAACGCGTTCGAGAAGCACCAAAACGCATTGCGGAGAAAGAATGCTGCAGATTTTTTTTCGCAGCCGGCCTGGGTGCTTGACCGGATGAATTGAGAGACTCCTTGAGGGGGAAGTTCACTTTGCGAGAACAGGATGAAGTGATGAGCTGGGGATGAAAAATTGTCTTAGAAGCGTCTTTTCAGGCGTGTGGTTTGCCACGGCAATTTGTAGATTCCTTGGGCGTTGATGATTGTTTGCATGCTGATAAGGCAATTGGAGTGGTAGGCTACTTGGTCGTGGAAGGTTGATGCTATTTTTTTAATTCTTGAGGTTGAAGGAAGGTTAATTCTGGGTACCTTCCTTTCCGAATAAAAATGCAAGTACGCAACCGATCGTCTTCGCGTGATGTCAGTACTAGTTCATATAGCTGCTATCACACCGCTATATACTCCCATGCCTGTGAGTCGGCGAATAGGCGAACGAACGGTACCATATTCGTGGCGAGCATGTAAGCAGTTGCGTCAGTTTCGTGCGTGATGGCTTGAGAATTGCGTCATGTGTGTGACGGTTTAATTGCGTCATTGTTTGATGGCTTCGAGAAGTAACGGCTTATTTTGCGTCAATGTTTGACGGTTTGGTTGCTGTTTTTGGTGGATAGATGGCGCCACGACAGCGGCGCGTGAAGGGTGCGGTTCTTTGCACGGCCAGGGTCATCAATGAAGGAAGGTTCGTTCTGGGTACCTTCCGTTCCGAATGAAACTGCAAGTACGTAACCGATCACGCCAAAACGATCGTCTTCGCGTGATGTCGGTACTAGTTCATATAGCTGCTATCACATCGCTACAAGGTGATTGCTGGGATCTTTAAGTATCTGAGCAGGTGAATGCGTTTCATGTAGACGGGAGCGTTTCACATGAGTCACAACACTCGGTTTTTGGAGTACTTGCAGACGGTCGATGCGGCATTCTGCGGCAATTTCCCAAATCGGGGATGCATAAGTAATAAAAGGCCGGAGATATTGTAGGTAGATTTTCCGTTTGTTATTGAGGGAGAGTTTTGACCTATTGTAGAGAAGTTTGTGGAGGGCTTGAAGTCAGCGTTTAAATTTATATGATATTTTTAGAGGTGGTTCCGGAAGGTGAATTTTTTGTTCAGGGTGACGCCCAAGTATTCCACTTCATTGTACCAGGTGATGCTGCTTCTAAATAGCTTTAGAGGCTGTATGTTGTTCCTGAAGTTCCCTTTTTTGAAAATTACTGCTCGTGATTTGGAAGTATTGATTACTATTCTCCATAGTGCTAACCACCTTTTTAGCTTGATGAGGCATTTTTGCAACGCTTTTCTTACTTCATGAGGGGTGTTAGACTGGCTGAGTATGGCAGCATCATCTGCAAAAAGGCAGATGTCTACTAGTGGAGAGGTGGGGTAGTCTTGAGTGTAGCTATTGTACAATATGGGATTGAGGATTGACCCTTTTGTTGATCCAGTTTGGATTTGACCGATTTTTGATTCAGTTGCTTGTATTCTCACTTGGAAAATTCTGTCTTTTAGATAGCCAGTGATGGTGTGGATCAGGTATGGTGGGTAGTTTAGGTTGATCATTTTAAAAACCAACCCGTTGTGCCATAATCGGTCAAATGCCTTCTCGACGTCCAGGAACAATCCTCCGGTAGTTTTTCCACGTTTGAACCCGTATATAGTTTTGTTAGCTGTTCTTAGGAGCTGGTGACAGATGGATGTGTTTTTGAGAAATCCGTGTTGAAAGTCAGGGATGATGTTATTGTCGAAGGCATGGCATTCTATTTTTGTGAGCAGTATGTTTTCGTAAATTTTTGCTGTGGAAGAGATCAAGCTGATGGGTAGATAATTAATAGGGAACTTCAAGTCCTTGTTGAGCTTGGGTAGCATTGTAAGAAGGGCGCACGTCCAGGGCTTTGGGAAGTGATTTAGCATCAAGCATTTATTTATTATTTTCGCCAGATGGGTGATAGTATTGATGGGCAGAGACTTCAATGAAATATTTTTGATTTGGTCCTGTCCTGTGGCTTTCTAGTTTTCCAGCTTTGAGATGATATTGCAGATCTCGTTAGACGAAGTGAGAGGTGGGGTGGCAGGAAGATTTGAGCGTAGGAATCTCCTCACTGTTCTGTCCTTTTTGTGGATGTGGTCATCATGGAATGGTGTTCTGTTTTCCTGAAATGATTCTTTAAGAGTATCCACGAAAAGATCTGCTTTTTTCCTCGTCCCGTAGATCAGGCCTTGAAAACTAAGTAAGGGAGGATAAGTGACAGGCTTCTTATTTGCTCTGACAATCACAGTTTGTGAAGGGAGTTGTTGCATTCTACGCGGACGTCATCCCACTCACGCCGCTTGAAGTTTAAGAGGTCCCTCTTGATGTCTCGTTGATGGCGGCTAAGTTCCGTCCTTAGCGGTGGGTAACAAGTTTGTTGCCAAAGTTTCCCAAGTTGGTTTTTTCCCTTTATCTTTATTCTGGTCGGGTACAGGACGAGGGTGAAGTCTTGCTTCATGGATTTAAATTTTCTGGTTTGATTTATTGAAATCTTGTAGTTGAGGCTATTGATTGATTCTAAAAATATTGGGGATGTTAGGGAATTAATAAAATTTATTTAATTTGAAATTGAATTTCGCGAGTCAGCAAACATTGCACTTGGGCATTCACAAAAATCCCAGAAAATTCTGCCTGTTACCAGCTTGTATGTGGTATGCCATCAACCACCTTAAGAACAAAGGCGGAGGCAATTAAGTGCAAATTATTTTATTCGTGCCATGTCTGTTCCTTCTCATCCATTAAAACCCTTTTCTCTTGCCATTGGTCTCACCCGACTCTATGAAGCCCGTTCATTTAACATCAAACCTTTTTCAGAAAGAGCAAAGGCTGTTCTAAATGACGCCCATTTAAATAATATAAATATCCAGGAAAATAATATCCTTGCTTTTCCACCCTGGGACATCCAAATTTTTAACTTTAGTAACCCCTTTTCGGGCTTTGACAAAACAGGCACTGCTGCTATTATTTATCAACAACTCTTTTCTTACCATCGCAATAAGTTTTCTAAATACATACCAGTCTACACGGACGGATCGAAGACTGTAGGACATGTTGGGTGGTGTTGTTTTTTTAATAATACCATTTTCAGTTTTAGCTTACATAATTCCATGTCTGTCTTTAGTGCAAAATTAACTGCCATTTTTATCGCACTTCAGCATATATTAGTTTCCAACCACCGTCATTTTTGTGTGCGCACTGACAGAATGAGTGTTCTAGAATCCTTGTGCTTTTTAAAAGAACGCCGACACCCCACTGTGATCGAAATACTTCTGCGAAAATTGGAAAGAAAGGGTTTTGATATAATTTTTTCCTGGATACCTGGACACGTGGGTATACTTGGTAATGAACAGGCTGATACCGCTGCACGATCCATGTCTGATCACATGCAGCGGCCTGTCTGTTACCAGGATTTGAAAACTTTTACACAGAACTATATCCATCGTGTATGGCAAGAGACTTGGAATCAACAGATCCTCAACAAACTGCATAGAATTCATCCTTCCACTTCTCCTTGGGCAGCACTATCAGTGCGAAGACATGATGTCCGCTTGACTCGACTTCGCATTGGTCACACTCGTTTCACGCACAGGCACCTTATGTTGGGTGAAAATGCCCCAGAATGTCTCTCGTGTAAAGTCCCATATTCCGTCTATCACATTTTAATAGATTGCCCCGTTTTTAATCATCATCGCATCACCTTCTTTCATACATCTGTTTTAACTTTATCTGACTTGGTGGGGAAAACTCCCCACCAAAACCTTTTTGCCTTCTTTTTAAAAATTGGATTTATACATTTAATTTGATTTATATGTTTCTTTGTATTTTTAATATATTTTATGTATGTGTGTATGCATGCATGCATGCATATACATGTGTACATTTACTTTTATATATATGTATGTTTTCTTGAAAATATATAACCTTTTCTTTTAACATGTGTTTGGCGCAGCTTGGCCATAGTTGGCCCTTGCGCCATTAAATTTTACAATCACTCACTCACCCAGAAAATTCTAGATATCCTCCAAGAAATGTATCGTATCAACGACAACAACCTAAATTCAAACATAATATTCCTTCATCTTCTGCTTTAACTACGGTTATTAAAAATGTTTGCATATTTTGTAATTCTGATACGCACACTTCAATCGGATGCCAAATATTTTCTAATGAAGAGAAACGTTATAAGTTAAAGAAAGAGGGGAGATGTTATCGGTGCATGACCTATAGACATTTAATTTCTCAATGCAAGGTAAAAATTACACCATGTGAAATTTGCCAGAGTTTAGAGCACAATTCTCTGTTTTTGCCCCGAAACTAAAACTCCGCTTCAAAGTAATAGCATAGAAATACCCGAAATAGGTAATGGAAAGAAGCCTGAAACCGAAACTCAAGTGAAGGAAATTGTAATGTCTTCTGTTTTGAACCTATCATGTTCGCCCGAAAATTATGCGACATTACTACAAACAGCTGAGGTTCAAGTTATTAATGGTTGTAATAAAGTTATGGCTAGGCTTTTATTTGATTCTGGATCGCGAAAATCCTTTATACGTAATGATTTAAAAATGCATTAAATTTAAAACCATTAAGACAAGAAACGCTTTTTATCTATACCTTTTCAAATCGAAAGCCCCTTAAAAGAACATTTGAGGTTGCAAATCTTGTGACAAATCTATACGGAACTTTATCACTAACCTTCTGAGTCGTCTTTTTTAGGGAAATTTAATTCCCTAGCTATTTCCAATCAGCTCCAAAAGGAGGACAGGATTCCTTGTTATATGCAGATTAGATAAAGTATTTAAGTCAAACGGAATCGTAAAGTTAGAGCAGTAGGAGAGAGAGATTGAAGTAAGAAGTTATAATAGTGAAATTATAAGATATTATTGGAGATTTCTAGGAGGATAAAATCTCCGAAAAAGCTGAGCTGAACTGCAGTGTGGTAAATATTGATTAAAGTCTCATTTTTATATTAGGAGTGAGATTAAAGTTAAATGTTCAATAGGAACATTATAGAATATAATTCTGGGATCTCTTATCGTGGTAATCTCTGCGTGATCGATATTCTAATTGTTAATTAATTGGATCATTAAATATTTAAGTTAATTTAAAGGAAAGACCCTTATTAAACCTCATAATACTATTTAGATATATTTGTTAATAAGTCTTTGAATCTATTTGGATAAGATAACCAAATAAAGAAAGTTATTTATAAAAATGGCTACTGGCTTTTATATGACTCCAACTTATTCTCATTCTCAAAGTGAGGTCCAAGGGGACCTTCACAATTTCACTCTAGGGAGTAGGTTTCCTCTCTTTCAAACCATAAACATCGAGGCTCTCGTTAAGAGCAAAATATCAGGAGCCGAGATTTATTCGGATTTCATTCCGAAACTCTTACATAACTTGATCCCATCTATGTGTCAGATGGCTGATACTTTCCAGAACGGTCCCATACATATTTTACTTGGTGCGAATTTCTTGGTTAATACTATTACGGGGAAGCCTAGAAAAATAAACAAGGATTTATTTATGATCCCTTCTCCTTTTGGGGAAACTCTGATCGGCCAATTACCTTATTCTCGGGCAGTGAAGAAGCACGCAGCTGCTGTTTACAGAATTTTTTAAACGGGGTCGAAAACGACTTGAGGGAAATTGATACTTTCTTGCTGGAGGATGAAGCGAGTGTTAAAACGGGGGTTAGCTTACGCGATTTTGGAAAGGAAATAAAGAAAGGAAATGGGTGTTGTGAGGTGACATTGCAATTAAAGACGAACAGTATAAAAGGAAATTTAAGTAGTAACTATGACGTTGCTGGAAAAAGATTCATTCCTTTAAAAAAGATTTTATCGGGATGAGTCATTATTTGGAAGGTATAATTCGGTTATGAAAAACAATTAAAGCAAGATATTATAGAGGAGGAAGAGGATTCTGGTTGAGTCTTGGGCTTAGGTCTGTCAAGCTGTGGCTTGCTTTGTTGGGGCTGGGAGCTATTATTTCCTGGAGGAACCGGAACGGAGGAGGGAGCTTGCGACATAAATTTCTCCGCTTCCATAATTTCTTTCCTTTTCCAGGTCCTTTCCTCCCAGAAGTTGACTTTAGGTGGTGATCGTAATTGTATAATTAAAGTTAATGTTTCAAAACGCTATAAAAAACACAGATCAGACTGACATGAAATATAAATGGAATATTATTGAACAAGGGGGAAAGCGTATGGCATAAGAAAAAAATAGTTCCAAATTTTATCAACAGGTGGCTCTGTAAGCGTCAGAGTACGTAAATAAAATTACCTGTCATGCGCCCGACTCATTTCAATTGCTACAAAAACGCCGGGTACATGACATTTCTCATTTCAAGTCTGAGACTTTCGCCAAAACTGTCCCAAATAAAGAGCATGCTCTTCTTGTAAAGCTTTTTACAAGAATAATGACTGTTCTCCAATAGCTCTGCAGAAGTTCCGAACACTCAAGGGGATGGAAAAAGACGTTGGGCCGATGACTGACCAGTGTTTGGAGAAAATGATTCAAAATCACAAGAAACAGGTTCTTTTCATGTGTAACCTGGTAGAGGAAGAAAAGGATTTATTCGACGGAAGTTGAAGAAATGGCCACAGAAATGCGGAAGGAGTGGAGTGAACCGTGCAGTGATCAGGGAATTGCCCAAACACGGGACAGGCGTGTGAGTGCGGTGCATGAAATTCCATGAAACATCATGCATTTCTTTGAAAATAAAATTAACCTTGTGCAAAAGTTGCTTCCTTCTAGTGCCTCTTTGTCTAATTTTACTAACTTTAAATTCAATGTTAATTTGTTATTGTTGTTTACCTATGTTAATCGTAATAAATATTTGTTTGTTATGGATTAAGGTTTTATTTCTCTCTCTTGAGTATCATCGACGTTAATTTTACTGTCGGCATCCCGTCGCATTTAGGCCTACCGTCCTCTATTTTCAGAGATCATAAAATTGAGTTTTGAATATACCTCATTCCTTAAATTTCCTGTTAAAAGTTGGAAGAGGAATTTTAGGTAGTTTTATTTGGGAGCCTGAAGGCTGACTATTCTTGAGCATTGACAAAGAGAGATTCTGCATCACATTTAAATGTATTAATAGACATTTTCAGACTTACTTCAAAATCTTGCAGATAATCCTTCATTAAATTCAGAACTGGCTTGACCTCAGTGCATTCCGCTTCATTTGTGATCTTATAATAGTCGTTCTTTAATAGATCGAATTTTTCCTGTAATTTTAGCACAACATCCAATTTGGCTTGAAGTTCAGGTATCGATAGGTCCATTTGTTTCTGTAAAGCGTTCGCCATTTTCGTAAGCTGGCATTTGATATTACCACGTTTGCGGTTTAACGTAATAATTTCTGTTCCGCTAGAGGTCATGCTCCAGCCTGAATGATTAACGGCAAAACCTATAAATCAAAGAAACTGCGGGGGAACTAGTTGTTCATCAGAAATTCTTAAGGCTCCTAATGACCAAAATGTTGGAGAGCTTAATAGGCTGGATCAAAGAAAAATACGGACTGCTCGACTAATAGCTTTTATTGAAACGAAATGAAAATTAAATTTGACGGGTGACAGCGAAAAAGATCACTTATGCCCAAATTCACAGATAAAGGGTGAAACAGAGCGACCAATATGAGTGATTGCCCCCCTCCCCGAGAGCGCAGGAAGAAGGGTTGGCACACAGCCAAAAACAAATGTGCTGCGAAGCGCAGAGAGGGAGGGGTAAACAACGGCTAAGCAGCTTTTTTACACTGATCCCAGTTTAGATGAGAGCAAAGTCATTTGAATATTGGAATACGTAGAAATTAAGTATTTATATAGTGTTTACGGTGGTTTTAAGGGCAAATTCCATTTTGAAGTCTTGTACGCAAAGTTAAGCTTAGAATGTAGTTACGTGAAAAGTATTTGTGCTCTAATAATTGGATTTAGCTTTTATTGAGAAAGTGCGTAATGCCTTTTATACTCTCTTTTCGAGAGATTGTAAGGGTTGCCAATTTGGGATGAGTTCAGTCACCAAAGCGATAAAGATACAATAAGGCACAAGTATATTATTATTAAATTAATTATTTTATAAGTAATATAATAAAAAAATGTCTTTTTTATATATTAGTAATTTAATTATTTTGTAATTTTATAAAATATTTTATAACTTCTTTATAAACAAACTTAAATAATTTTTATAAATTTATTTAAATTATTTTAATAATAAATTAATAAAAAATTCAATAATAAATAAATTAATAATAAAATGAATAATAAATAATAAATTTAATAATACATTAATAATTTAATAATAAATTAATAATAAATTTAATAATAAATTAATAATAAATTTAATAATAAATTAATAATAAATTAATAATAAATTAATAATAAATTCAATAATAAATTAATAATAATTTTAATAATTCTTTTTATTAATAATTTTAATAATTATTTTTATTAATAATTTTAATAATTTTTTAAATTAATAATTTTAATAATAAATTTAATAATAATAAATTAATAATTTTTAATAATGGTAATAAATTCATAATTTTAATAATAAATTAATAATTTTAATAATGGTAATAAATTCATAATTTTAATAATAAATTAATAATAATTTTAATAATTCTTATTATTAATAATTTTAATAATTCTTTTTATTAATAATTTTAATAATAAATTTAATAATAAATTAATAATTTTAAAAATGGTAATAAATTCATAATTTTAATAATAAATTAATAATAATTTTAATAATTTTTATTGATAATAATTTTTATTGATAATAATTTTAATAATATTAATTAATTTTAATTATTAATAATTAAAATTATTAATATTTGTTAATTAATCATTATTTTAAATAATTTTAATTAACAATTTTAAAAAAATATTGTTAATAATGATTTTTAAAAAATTTAATTAACAATTTTTTTAAATAATTTTAATACATAATTTAAATGCTACATTTATTAAATTTTTTTTTACTTTATGAAATACAAAATAATTACTTAAAATATCATTTAATATTTAACAAACCTTTCATAAATAATTTTTTTTAATTTTAAAAATAATTAAATGAAAAAAAAAGAGTTGATAGATGAATCGAACCCTTACCTCGTGCATAGTATGCATACGATATATCAACCATGCTATGGAATCGTTGGCGGAAATTGAAACTTAATTGTATAAAAAATAAGCATGAATTTTGACGGCTATTTTCTCAGAATTAATTGATTGGCTATTCGGCGGAATGACATTCAGGGTCGAACACCTTAAAGGAGTAAGGAAATTCATTTGGGGTGGAGATTTGGTGTATAATAGTAGTACTCCCATTACACCAAGTCTCGCCCCCATATGAATTTATTTAGTCGTGCCCTCCCCTTGAAAGACAAAAAACTAAGAATGAAATTAAAAAAAAACATTTGATTATGTCTTTGAGCAGGTTAGTTTTCTCAGACTTTATTCTACTCTTTTGAGACATAAAATAATTTATCAAAAAAAGAAAAAAGTAGTTTAAATAAAAGAAAATTCTATTCTGTTTTATGATTTTTGATACAGTTCCATTAGAAGTATAGGGAAAAACATTTTGTTGTGCTGCATTCAGAAAATTTTTCTAACCAGACCTTATTTATTTACATGATATGCGCGATTGTTTTGTAACTAAATGTTTCTTGGAACGTTTTTACCATCAGACTTCGCTTTAAGATTAAAATGGTTTGATTTATAATTATTACTATTTGTTACGACCCGCATGTGCAGAGGGCGCTAGTAGTCCTTGTTTACATTTCGTCAGTATGCTTGTAATGCATCCTCGGAGCGGACGTACCTACCGTCCTCAATAAACAAACATTTTTAAAGTATACAGTCCACGCCTTTTGCTTGAGCAGTCAAGTTATACATAACTCAAAGTCTGCTCATAATCCGTTATAGACATTTCTAGAATAACCACACCATTTGTGGTTAAAATCAGAGCTATCGACCTCACCCAGTTTTGTGGTCGGT